>BPVZ01000017.1:2478453-2495791 GCA_020521535.1 Rubroshorea leprosula
AATTGAAAAGTTTTTAAAGCTAAAAATATGTATTCCTTAATATTATAAATTTTAATAAATTAAGAGATGATTAAAGAATACGTATTCTTTGGAATGTGGAGAATACACATTTTTCAATCATATCTTAGTTTAGTAGAAATATATTAATGATAATTTTTTAATTCAAACGTTTCAGTGTTTCTTTCAAGTAACTAAACATAGAAATTTAAAAATATTAGACAAATTTTACAAGCTACCAAACACAAAAAAGTTGCTTTCTTAGATATAAATATATGGTCAAAATGTTTCCTGATAAATTTTTTTACCAAGTAAAATTTGCGTAGGCAACCAAACAAAATAGATTCAATGACACCCAAGCAACAAATCATGCCCAATAAGGAAAAATAATCCTGGGGGGATCATATCAATTATTTTTCCTCCATTTCCCTATTCAATCAAACCACTGTTTTGAAACTCAAACCGAACCTTCAATTGGTTTGACTAGAATCGGTCTTTTAAAATGAGTGAGGGTGTATTTGGGATTGTGATTGGTGGGTTTTTTATTATAGCCATATATCGCTTTTAAAGGTATATGTGTTTGCTATTTTTTTTTTTTTTTTCAAACTGTTTTTTTTTTTTAATTACAGAAAGTTATAATAAACCCACAATTATTTTATATATAAATATAGAAACCTTATTTTATTTTAGAGTTTTATGATTGTGATTTTTATAAAAAAACATCTAATATTTAAATAATTATAAAATTATGCATTAAATAAAACCCAATTTCGTAATATTTAATTATATCATAATTTATAATATTTTAATAATGATAACAAGTTTAAAAAACTTAAATTATTAGAAAAAGTAAATATTATATATTTTAATAATTATATATTTTACAATATTTTTTAAATTTTAATTAATAATTAATAAAATTTATCATATTTTATCTATAATACTTTTAAAAAATAAATAACCAAACACTAAAATAATTTTCAATCACAATTACAGTACAACACAGCACAACTATAGTTACAATTATAGCACTTCACAATAATACCAAACACACCCTAAATTTATAATATAAGCCTGACCAGAATCAATTTTAAAAGAACCAAATTATAATGTATTTCTTATAATTAATATGATATCAATGCTTTAAATGACTAATAAATAAAAAATACATTATTTATTTTAATAAATTTAGTAAATAAAATTAATTTGAAATCAATAAAATTTAAAAATAAAGTCTTAAAAGTTAATAATTACTATAATCAATGAATGCAAAAATGGTTTCAATCAATTTTAAAAATAAAATAATTAAAGTAAAAATAATTTTGATTAATAAAATAAATTTAATAATATTTATTAAGTCAACTAAATAGCTAGTTTAACTAGTTCAACAGATTAGTTGAGACTTGGTGACTAAAGGCATGTTTGGATTAGTTTCCTACCGTTTCAGTTTTTTGACACTTCATATTTTATAAGTTAAAATTTTTTTTAAAAAAACTTATATTTTTAAGCTTTTTTTTAACCTTAAAAAGATCTTAAACCGTAAAATCTCAAAACTTCAAATCAAAACTTTTTATAAACTTCATTTTTACTCACTTTTTACTCATTTTCTCCTATTTTTAAAAAGTAATTTTTAAATTTTTCATCAAATAAAAATTTAAATTTATCACTCATAAACAGTACTAAAAAAACAAAAACTGAACAAGTTAAACCAAACAGACCCTAAAACAAGCCCATTACTAAGTCAAGTTTTAAAACATTGATGAAAACATTATCGAGTGAAAGAATCATGTCAAGAATTGAATTCATCAAATCCGGATTTTTTGGGCAACCACCTGGTAAACTGAATTCCTACTTTTCACATGTCTTCTCCCCTTCCCTATTTGGTAAGAGACCAAATGATACCATATCCATTGTACAGGAACTAAAAAATGAGAGGTGCAGTTGGGAAGCCATTAACAGCCGAGAAAAGAAGACTACCATCTATAACCCTCTGGCAGACTATGGAACGTCTGGGAAATGATCCCAACTCAGATTAGTTGCTTTTCGGAGCGCAACCGAATGTAATTGCATAACATAGGGGGTTACCTAAAAGACAAGATATCCTGAAAGACAAGATATTCACATTCAAGGGATATGGCTGCTTGAATACCACTGTTCAGGTTGCAACTCACGATCAGTTCTGTCCAAAGAGTATATCCGCCTAACATTTACTAAAAACAATATCCACCAAACCAGACTTCAATTGAAATCTAATTGATTGGCTAAAGTTCCATTAAGCCAAGTCAACAAACTTAAAATGGAGCTTCGGGGGATTCTTCCCAAACATCAGCACTCCATTCAATACATCTTCAACATCTTCTTCCTTTGAAAGCCTGATAAACTTGCTGTGTGCAAGGCAATCCCACTCTGCTAATGTTGGATCATCATGCTCCTGCTTTCACCAAAAAGAGCAAAAGAGTGTTATATGGGAGACATAGTCTAGCAACATTCAGTTCCTTGATACAATCATGGAATAGCTAACCTGGCGAATAAGAAATGGGTCACAAGTTTCAAATGCCATGAACTTGTTGAGATTGAATAGGATATTGAAAACATTTCCAGAAAGTTTGCATCCTTTCAAATCACGCAATGTCACATAATCTTCTCTCTGCAAATAAAACAGCACACAACTGGTTCTAACAAGAATTTAAATTAGGCTGGTTGACCATTTTGCATAAAACTCAAGCTAAAGGATTTGCTATCATTAAGGTATGCAAGTTAGTCATTTGGATAATCTAGGGAGCATTTGTTCTTCTTTTGTGCATTCTCTAAAGAAGTATAGTCCGTCATCCTTGAGAAATTGCTTATTGTACATACCCAGGCCAGTGGAAAGATGAATGGATATGGATACAAAGAATAGCGAGAGGAAGGAGCAGAAGTGGTATAACAAAATTGCAGAGCAGAGCAATACATAAAACATCTTACACTACCTGAAAATCATGATTGAATTTAAAGAGCAATACATTGAATTAAATTTCTAAGAATAGATATTTGGTAGTTGATGGAACAAGACTGTAAAACAATACATTGAAAACATGAAATTCTAATATAACAAAACTGCAGAGCAGGTCTGATGAAGAAGAATCCTCAAGCCATATCAAAGGAAACAAAATTTGGGGAAAAAAAAAAAAATCTAAAGCAGGTAAGCATGTCACTAGAAGAACCTGAAACTGTTATGACACCAAATAAATTTATCTCCTTCCAGTGATCCTTAGCAAAGGAGCGATTATACCCTGTATCTCTTGCAGCGATTGCTGTATCCTTATTTCCTCATTAATCGATCTTTTTAGATTTCTTATTTGCCCCTTCAAGGTATCTGAAGCTCTAATATCGTCTGCCCTCATCTCAATTACCTTCTCTGTCAAACTCATTAGCAAACTAGAGTACCTAGGCATTGTCGCATGCTTTTGCAAGAACATTAACAGCAAACCAAGTTCCTCATGGTCCAAATTTGCAACACTTTTCTTTAACTTCTTCCTTGCAACCAATTCTTCCATCACTGCAACCACATTCTCTGGATTCTTCCCACCCAATGCTGATACCAATGCCTCCCTATGCCTAAACTTCTTCAACAACTTATCATGCTCTGCCAGTTTCACCTTCTTTGTTTTCATCACTAAGTAATCGCCCTCCGATGGCTTTTCACTCTGTCCTCTTTGGAAATACCTAAAGTATGTAGGCTTCAAAACCCTCCTCTCTGGCTCTGCAATGCTACTAAATCCCAAAATATTCCTAACTTCATTCTCCACAGTCTCTTCCTTCTTCTTTCTTCTCCCAGCAAAGATAGTCCCATTTGCTGCTCCAATCACCCTAGTCATACAATCCAGCGAGAAAGCAACTGACATAAGGGGAGCTGGAAATCTCTTGGAGTGTGTTACTTTCATTTTGGCATAATCAAAAACCTTCATATACCCATCTAAACCTACACTCAGAATCCTATACTGCATTGACTCATCTCCACTTTCTCTTCCAACTCTTCCCACACAAATTGAAGTAACAGTCTTGTTGTGACTCTCCATACAATACACCATCCTCCCTCCTCCAATTAAATCCCAAATCTTCACAGAATTGCCTCCAGCAGTTGCAATCAACCCACCAGAAGGCAGATAAATCACATCCTCCACAGGCTTGCCATGGTTCACCTCCAAAACAGACCTTGAATTCTCCACTCTCACATCCCAAACCTTCACCGTATGATCATAAGAACCCGTAACAAACATATCACCACTAACAGGGCTACAATCACCGCACCTCACATAATCCTTATGACCCACCAAATCCAGAACCACACTTTCCCCGGCCACATCCCAGTACTTAACGATTGCATCATCACCGCCAGACACCAAATGGAGCTTATCAAGAACAGGGTAGCGTACAAAATGAACAGGACGGGTGTGGGACCGGAGACGACGAAGTGGGGTGCGAGTTTTAACATCGAATACCTGAACTAAACCGGAAAGATTGGCGGCGGCCAGGAGTAGTCCGTCGTGACGGAAGGAGAGAGAAGAAACCACATCCGAGAAGGAGATAGAGGAAGAGGCGGCAACATCAGGGTCCGAGAGGGAAAGAGGAGAGTAGAAGGACAGTGAGGCCGAGTGGGCGGCGGCAAAGACGTGAGGAGCAGAAGGAGAAAACGAGACGGAGGGGATCGAGGATATGAGGTTGGTGATTTGTGTTAACTTGAAAGAAGACCAGTACTTAGATTCCGGCGTCTGGGATTGGGTCCTGGGTTTTGCTTTGAGCTTCGGCTTAATTGGAAAGGTTTTGGAGATCAAAGTCGTCTGCTGTTGGGGTTGGATTTCTGCCATTGCTGGTTGGAGTAGAAGTGTCAATGGCTGTTGCGGTGGGTTTTGTTGTTTGAGTCTAGGGTTTTACGGTTTGTTTTGTTATTGTGTTTTATTTATTTATCCAGGCTAAAACGTAGCGTTTCGATCGGCAAGATCAAGAATCAATTGCAAGATTTTATCATTATAGGCATGGTTAATTTCAATTTTGGTCTCTCAACTTTATAATTTTTTAAGTTTTCATCCTTAATTTTTTTATGTACTTTTTTGACCCTCAACTATGAAAAATATATTTTTGTTAATTCTTCTATCAATCAATTTCTTAAGTTTATTTAAATATATACATTTTTAGTTCTTAAATTTTTAAGTTGAAAAATAAAAAATGTGCATATATTATAAGTTGAAAGATTAAAAAAAAATATTTATTTAAATAGATCTAACTGATTAATTAACAAAAAGATTAAAAAAATAGTTTTTTATAGTTAAAGGACTAAAAAACTACATAAAAAAATTGAGAGACAAAAAAATGTATAAAACTCTAAAATTAAGAGTCTAAAATTGATATTTAACCTATAACCATCCAATTTACAAATTGCATAAAACATCGTGGACATAAAATGATATTTGTCCAAGTATATTTACTTGGACTAGGAAAGCAAGAGATGTTCTTACAATTTGTTCCATAAAACAGAAAAATGTTTGTATTTGTTATTGAAATTATCAATGTATCTTTAATAAAATTGTTTTATATGTTTATTAATGATGTTTTCGTAATTTAATATTTAAATTGCACAAAAAATAAATACAATTAGTAGTGAAAAATACCTTTTTTTTTCTCTATTAAAATACTTGAATGAAATTGTTTTCGTTTTTTTAATTCAAGACATATACAAAGGATGATCTATTCATTAAGTTTTATGAAAAATTCAAAACGTTACTATCAACATATATTAGTATAACTTACACCATCACTTACATTAGTTAATAATTTATATTTTTTCAAATTTATTGTAGGATTTAATAGCTTTACTCCTATGGATAATGTACATCAAATTTTAAATTAATTGGATGTGTACTATTTTAAATGAGACCACCTCAAAATTTGGCATACATAGTCTATATAGACATTAAGTTTAATAATTAGTTTGGAAAAATACAAATTTTAATTATATGTAAAACTATTGTAATAACAAAATTCTCTTTAAAATTCATAAATAAATACTCATTGGCTTTTAAAAAATCATCAATAAAAAATTTTTCTCAATAAATAACCAATTGTGTGTGTGTGTGTGTTTTTTTATTTTTTAAATTTATCTAATAAATAGTAGTTCAAATATAATATATATTAAAAGAATAGTATAGGACAAGTTATTCTCTTAAAATTTTTTTGGAAGACCGGTCTAAAAATCAACTTTCTAACTAATATTTTCAAAAACCGACCATTGAATTAAAAATTTTATTCATACAAATCATTCACATCAATTTTCATATTGATCTAATACTTATAACCCTCTAATAAAAAACAAGTTTATTTACTAACATATGTTTGAGGGTGTTAAATTTCTTATAGTTAATAAAGTTGTTAGATCTACTAGATCAATATAAAAATTCACATATATGATTTATATAAATAAAATTTTTAATTTAATGGTTAGTTTTTAAAAAATATAAATTTTAAGATGAGATTTTAAATATGTCCTAAAAAGATTTAGCAAAACAACCTGCAAAATATTTTCTCATATATTAAATACTGCAATTCATTTTTAATAGAATTTGATTTCTTATCAATTTATTCATGCTTTTTTATTATATAATTTAACTTGATCCTTTTTTAATATACTTTCCAATTGTATAGTATTAGGGTTACAATTTTTTTCTATTTATAAAATCAAGTAAATATTTATAGAAATTAGTGCATATTATTCTTGACTTTTAAAAAAAATTAGAGTTCTAACTTATATTTAAAAATTAAAATCTCAATTCAAAATTCAGAAATCTAATCAATTTTTAAATTTAAATATTAATATTTAATAAAATAAAATTTTAAACTTTAAATTGAATTTTAATTAAATAAAATAAAATAATTTAATGTTAAATTTATAATTTTTTTAAAAAAATTAAGATTTATATGCATTTTTCTCATATCTATAAAATTAAGTAAAAGAAAAAGAGAGAGAGAAGATGGGGGCCGATCATCACCACTAATTTCCACGTCTCTTTTCTTAATGATAAAATGACGATGTTGGTCTCAATCTTCAAGATTTTTGCACTTTGGTTCTTAGGTTTCAGAATTTTACAATTTGGTCCTCAATTTCAACACATTTGACTTCATGAAATATTGTGATTTCGTTCTAAATTTGTAATTTTTAAAAGTTAAGTACTATCCTACACAAATAATGGAAATAATATTAAATCAAGGTTAATTTGTATCATATTATATATTTAAAGATTCAACCTATCAAGAACCATAAAGAAATTTAGTAAATTTTGTATTGAAACTTTGTTAAATTTTTGTTGAGCTGTTAATATCAAATTTCTTTTATCAAAAAAAGAAAAATAAAACCAAATGAGAACCAAAATGATCATTATGATGGTAATAGTTAAAAACAACTTTTTAAAGGAGTACAAGGGGCATGTTGACCTTTGAGATGTAAATGTTAGTGAAAAAATACTAAATATATAATGTTAAGGAATTTTGCTATTTATTTTTGACCTAAAACATTTTTAATATAAACAAACAAGAAATGTCTAATAAATAATGATAGATATTTGAGTATAGATAATAAAAGAAAGAATAATATGTAAGGTAGAGAAACAAACATAATAATATAAAATGTTAAGAGAAAAGTTAAGAGATAAGAGTCTCAATGAAAATTAATAAAATGAAATAAATGACTAACCAAGAATAATGTAAAAGGAAAGATAAGAAAGATAAAATAACAATAAAAAGTAAATTATTGAAATTAATATAGAGAAATTATTAATAAATAATTAAATATTAATATTAATATGGAAAGAGATACAGTTTTTTTGAACATAGGGAAGTGGGATTGAGTTTACAAAAATTAAAACCAAGGTCTTACCTTTGGTATATCTGCACTCAATCCAATGTAACAAGTGCTGTGGGTGCGGTAAGAGATACCGTTTTAATGTAAGAAATTGAGAAAATATAATATGTAAATAGATAGAGACAGGAACTAAGGAGAAGATGATAAAGAAAAGAAAGAATGATACCAAACAAGTCATTAATATAGAGAGAAAAAATAGATAGAAATGTTTAATAAATTTTCATAATTTATTGGAATAGTAACAAATTATGAGTGACAATAATTGGCACATTCTTCAATTTCACATACTTCATAATATATTTATTAAAAAATTATTATTTTTATTTTTGAATTAAAAGTGAGAACACTTAAGCCATTAAAATCTATTGTTTAAAGTTTTCCTACTTCAAATTTAAATTTAAAAATAATAATTTTTCAATAAATGTTGGCAGTTGTATTGGATTAGAAAATATATGAATTATTTTTTTTATAAAAAATATCTTTTTTTAAAAATGTAAATTTGATTAGATTTGCATGCTTAAGTCTTCTTTTATATCTACAATTCATATTTTGTTAATAAATGAATACGTATAAAATTATTAATTACTAAAAAGAATATTTAAAATATATTTACATCTAATTATTATTATAAAAATTTATAATTAATAAAAAAAATTATTAATAATAAATTTTAAAATATACAGACAAACCACGTAAAGTGTAGATTGAGGTCTAATTATACAACAAATTATTGACTAGCATAAGTAATTGCGTAAATTACACTAATGAAAGTTATCCTGACATAAAATCAAATAAGAAAAGTGTTAAAAAACTAAAAAAAAAAAAAAAAATCCCTTTGGGCTACATAAAGTAATATATTGAAATACCCTTGCAAATGCATTGGAATTTTTGAGAAAATTTTATTTTCCACACAAGCACAGAGATTAAATTCCAAAATGATTAAATTGCTGTATCAAGAACCTCAATATATAATTATTTATGTTACAAAGCACAAGTTGATAGGTTCAAGATCATGTTAGCAAAGATTAAGGTGGGCAATAAGTCAATAACTCAAATTTGGAGTTTCCATTACTTCCTACTTTTGATTTACCTGGTTCTTACCGGTCCTTCCTTGTTTGTACTTACTGGTTCTCATTACCCATCTCTGTCCACATGCATGAAGTTAAACCTTCATCCACCTTATATACTACAATCTATATGCATGTGTATAAATGACATATACCCAAATTCACTTGCCTGGTTGTATCCAATATGGTTGTAGTGTTTATCCCTAGTCTTAGATTATGTTGACCTCTAGATTAGTGCAGACTTGCTGTGCTTGCTGTCTAATTCAGGTGATGATGTAAAAGAGACCAGTTAACTTTGTGAAATATGGATCCGCCAACGTGGGATTGGGGCGTTACACTTAGCTTCTATATGGTCAAGAGAGTTGCTGTTCTTTTCTCATTTGAGACATTAAAAGAGAAGGAAAGAATGGAGAGGGGTTGGTATTGGACTCTTTACACACCTCATTTTTTTCCCTGGTTAATTTGCATTGGATGAAGGTTCTTGTGCATGCATCACCTTAGAACTTTGGCATACCATTATAGCTTTACAAATCTGATGTGTATTATACTATAATTGTGCATTACAAAGGGATGGACTCGTACGGCAGGAGCTTGCTAAACACAAAAAGAAGAATGTAACCTAGACTACTCTCTTTTGACTTAAATTTACAATCTTGTTACAAACTTGTAACTTTTGTTATCAAAATATTTTTTTATATTAGGACTGAGTTGTTTTGATTTCATAGATTCATTTTTTTAAAAATTTTTTTATCTTAAATTACATAATATGAAGAAATTACCTCTCATATTTATCCACTCTCCCTATATGTCATATAATTCAAACTTAAGCCCCTACTTCTATAAAAATGTGATTATCACTAAACAATTTATGTAGTTGATAATTTCATAAATACATAGAATTGAAACCTATGACATTATATTTTGGCACAATCATTGCCATAGTTAGAAGTTGCTACTGAAATCATGAAGCTTTTATAACTATACGCTCATATACATTCATTGATGTGAAATCTGTATTTTTTACCCCATTCATTTTTCCAAGGCAAACAATTATCGAAGCAAGCTACTACAAATATTAGTAGCTTAATTTTATGGGATGGGGTCGGAGAAACGGCTGTCCATTTCACAGCTTCGATATTTGTAGCTTAATTGCCTAGTTTGAACGAAAAAGGAAGAAGAAGAGGATCACAGACAGCATGATGATATGAGTAGGTTCGTAGCAAAAAGTAACGTGCATTTACAAGAACATATAAAATTTGGTTCCATAATGTGATCAAGGAAGAATGAATTTGTCTTCTGACCACCATCAAACTAGAGTAAAAATTCTAAACTGAATTCCTACTTTTCTTGTGTGTTATCCCCTTCTCTATTTGGTAAGAGACCAAATAACACCGTATCCATTGTACAAGAACTGGAAAAATGAGAGGGGCAGTTGGGAAGCCATTAACAGCCAAGCAAAAAACTGCCATCTATACCTGGGAAATGATCCCAACCCAGATTAGTCACATTTTGGAGCACAACTGAACGTAATTGCTGAACATCCAGGGGATTTGCCTGGAAGACACGATATTCACATTCAAAGATTATGGCTGCTTGAATACCACCGTTCAAGTTGCAACTCACAATTAGTTCTGTCCAAGAAGCATATCCGCTTAACATTTACCAAAAAGGAGAATCCACCTAACCTGTCTTCAATCAAAATTTAATTGATCGGCCAGCGTTCCATTAAGCCCAAGTCAACAAACCTAAAATGGAGCTTCGAGGGATTCTTCCCAAACATCAGCACTCCCATTTGATACATCTTCAACATCTTCTTCCATTGAAAGCCTGACATATTCCCTGTGTGCAAAGCGATCCCACTCTGTTAATGTTGGATCCTCGTGCTCCTGCTTTCACCAAAAAGAGAAGAGGAGTATCATATGGGAGAAATAGTCTAGCAACATTCAGTTCCCAGATACAATCATGGAATAGCGAACCTGGCGAATAAGAAATGGGTCACGAGTTTCAAATGCCATGAACTTGTTGAGATTGAATAGGATATTGAAAACATTTCCAGAAAGTTTGCATCCTTTCAAATCACGCAAAGTGATATAATCTTCTCTCTGCAAATAAAATAGGTAACAGGAAGTAAAATCACATCTGACAAGAAAAATAAGAACATAATCCATCAAAAAGAAAGTTGCTTTGACCTCAGGTGCAATCATGTCAACTATTTGACACAATATATCTTCAAAGAGTACAGGTTCTAGGG
Source organism: Rubroshorea leprosula (assembly GCA_020521535.1). Taxonomy (NCBI): domain Eukaryota; kingdom Viridiplantae; phylum Streptophyta; class Magnoliopsida; order Malvales; family Dipterocarpaceae; genus Rubroshorea; species Rubroshorea leprosula. The sequence goes on from BPVZ01000017.1 coordinate 2,489,660, forward strand.
CTATGCATTCCATCCGATGTAGCTGCTCCTCATAAAAGAATTGCAATTCAGTTGACGTAAGCACTCCATTTCCATCCAAATCTATACACTTAAACCTGTGTAACAAATTGCTTAGCCAAACAGCCGATGTATTTAATTCCATAGATGGGAAAGCATCAGAAGTGCAAAGTCTAAGTACTAAGCCTCAATGCAAGGAAAAATGAAAAAAGAGAGAGATAATGTTTAAGAAAATAAGTTTCACAAAGAAAAGTAGGGCAAGTTTTGGCAAAACGGCAATTTACACCCAAGCCAATACTAGGACATATTAATGATTCATAATGTGTGTAAAGTAATATACATACAGCATATCTATCATTCATTGTACTAATATCTTTCCCATTTTTCAATACTGAACAACTATTGAGTAATTGGAATAGTACACAGCAGTATTCATCAGCACATTATTGCTCAAAATCACACTGTGATTATGCATACAATTTCACAAACCAGCAATTGGATAATTTTGAATTTATTCTAGGGACAGACTAGATCCTAACCAACATTCTAGGTGATTTTACTGAAAAGAAAAGGAAATGATACTTGAATTTTTGCAGTTTTACCCATATATGTTTATAATTCTAAAATGAAAAAGTAACTAAATGAATTCTATGAATTTCTATCTGTTAATCTGTAAAGATATTGATCAGGTTGTTGCAAACCAAACCTTGATTTCAACACAATAAACAGAACAAAATTATAGAGATTTTTTAATTAGGTAAAACACAAGACACTAAGAAATAAATGCAACAAACGTGCACTAAGAGACTTCAGCAACTAATGCGTAGGAACATCCAATTTTTCATAGAGCAAGCGAAATTAAGTGGATTTCCAGATGATAATAAGAAAGGAATAAACTATACCAATACTCCAGGCTCGGCTCAGAAGATTTGTCCTCCTCAGCGAGCATGAAGTAAACAAAATCTTCATAACTCATCATCCCTTCAACTCTGCTGGAAAACCTCCTTGGAACCTGTGGGGAATTCAAAGCAATTATATAACTAAGTTAAAACGTCAAACATAGCAGAAAAAATATCATCATATTCAAAAATTGAAGCTAACCTAAACCTAAGGCAAAAGGTGCAGAATCACCCCCAAAATTATTGAGTTGAAGCAACTCCACACATGGAAAAACTGTTGACACAGTTTGCCACCTTAAATTGTGATTCAAAGATTTTGGCCCAAATTTAACTGTTGACATTAGCAGCTGTCATCACTCTGTTAAATTGTTGATTTAAAAATGCTTCAACCCAACAATTTTGGGGGTGATTCTGCACCTTTTGCCTAAACCTAATTCATATATTTGAACAATAAAATAGTATGAAAAACCAACCTGTGAAAAAATTCTGTCAACAATTCTGTATGTGAGGGCATAATTACCATATTTCATAAGACTCTCTTTGTCAATGTAGAAGTCATGGTCTGTGTCCAGCTCCCAGAACTTACAGTATATAACATAAAAATGTTCATATGAGAAGTACCTGAAATTAGGGAGCAAGACAAATCAAAATTTAGATCATTCAAAAATCACTGACAGGACACACCACAAAGCCAAGATCTTCACTGTCTTTATTGCCTTGGTGCTTTTACTGACCATTCCAATAAATAAATAATAATAGAAAAAAAAAGAAGAGAGATACAGAGATAGATTATTTTGAAATGACAACGAAACATCATCCAGATGCAACAATGTTATATCCCGAGCTCAGTAGTTTCAATTCTAGGATAAATACAGTTAAAGCATTAGTTTACATGGTCAATCAGGGAGAACCCTTCACACAAGTAACAATTTCGGATGTAATTGAAAAGATGGGAACATAAGATTATATTATTTCTCAAACTCAAAGTGATAGCTTAAGGACTTTATGGTCAAGCATTCCTGTGGCACCAACCTAAGAACTTTGTTAATGTCGTCTTCCTCATCTGCTTGTTGCATTGCAGTAATCAGATTTCCACGTTTCAGCTCCCTCAGGGTAAGACGGCCATTCCCTGATCTGTTTATATAATAAAATATTCTGTATATGACAGTTTCAGCTGGAACATTAACAAGGAAATTTATGTTGTCTGGTATCAGTGATACAATATTGAACTTCTAACTGATTTGAGATAAAAAAAAAAAAAAAAACTAGGATGAGACCATCCATAGCATGCATGGAATCATTTTGTTAATACATCAACCACTAAAGCATTCCTTCCAGTTTAACTACACACAATTTACAATCAAGTGTTGGACTATTTATATAATATTAATGAAACATTTAATTGCAATGTAACATCAAGTGTTACAAATATTTAATCATACTGCAGACCAAATATAAAAAAAATAAATTTTATCCCAAACAAACAAGCTTCATCTCTCTCTCCCTCCTTGAGCCCCTTTCTTTCTTCCCTTAAACTTAACACTCTTGCTTCAATTCAAACAAGAAGACGCACATAAAGGTGGCAACCATGCTCAGGATACTATATTTCACCAAAAAGTCTTAACTCCCTTCTGCCTAGAAGCTCTTCTTTTATGATGAAATTTAAGATGCATGCTACTGGAGAAAAAAAATGTTTATAAACCTGTCCAAAATAATTAATTAATTCTTTATGCTGCAATAGTTAACTATCTTGTCCCCTAAAACCATTGCACCAGAAATTCAACAAACCTAGATGACAGTCTGACAGATCCATGAAAGTATAAATGTATTGGAAAAAGAAACAAGCTTCAATGTGTTTACAACCAGTCAAAGCCTTAAAAAGAAAAATAAAGCAACCTCTAGTTAATTAATACATACCATATCTTTCTTGAAACTCAGGAGTTCCTCGTAGGAATTCTAATCCCGGATGAGTTGCCAAAAGTTCTTGAAGAACAGGTTTGAAGTCAACCTGCATTCCGGCCCCAAAAAAAGACTTCAGGGGAGAATTAAAAAGCAATGAAGTCCATTGCCAGACACTCAACAGAAATCATTAATTCAGAACAAGGTATCTCTAAAAGGATAATTTCAGAACACTGCAAGAGAAAACAAAGGATAACCAGACAAACCTGAGTAAGATAGTTGCGGTCTGACTGCTTAATAATTTTAAATGCTTGAGTGGCTACATCCATTGCCAGCATGTTGTTATCAACCCAAAACTTAATGAAGGCATCCCTAAAACAGAAGAGACAGTTAAGCACACATGAGAGAAGCCTTATTTATCAAAAAAAAAAGAAAAAAAGAAAAAAAAGAAAACACATGAGAGAAGCACTTATCTAACAGGGCCTAATGTAACCAATAAAATGTTCTACTTGAACAAAATTTGAGCAACAAACTTGTTCCTCTCTACGGCAACTTCTTCTGTCCACCCAGAAAAGAAATACTGTACATACCTTGTTACTATCCCAGTGCAGTCAATGTCTATCTTTCTAAATAGTGCAGAGGAAAGGAAAGATGGTAGCTTGCAAACATCCTTTGTCACTGATTTGAACTCTGGGTAACCAAAGGAAAACATTAACTTTAAATCCATTGAAGTTTCACAGAGGGTTTTCATCTCCACTAGCAAAAAAAAAAAAGGGCCCCAGAGAGATGAAAGTTTAACTTTGTGAAGAAATGCATCTCAAAATCATAAAAGGGAGATACATAGATCAAATTGGCATCTCACCGTCTATTTGCAATCCATTCAGAGGATTATTAAAGAGATGATTAATACTAGAAAGACAGTGTTCTTTCAGATCTCTTGGTGGTGGCCGGCCATTTTGAAAATAAAACTGCAAGCAATTGTCAGATGAAAACCTTAAATAAGCTGATTTTCAGCATCCAGCACCTAGTAAAATCAGCATCTCCAACATCAATTATGACATATCTTACAATATAGTCAAACGGAAATCAAACCTGAGGTATCACTTCTTCTACTGGTTCAATAACAAATTTTAATGGAGAACCTAGAGACGACGGGCTATTCCTTTGCTTTGATGTGCGAGGAGAACTAGATGAACTTCTGGGTGAAAGTGGAGGTGCATTGCCAGCAGGAAACATGGAAGGCAGTGAATTGCTCCCAGCAGCATTTGGATTTGACAAGTTCCCAAAGACATGAATGGCATTCCCTACCTTTGCATCATTTATCAAAGATTTCACCTGATCTCACATCAAAAAAAGGAAGACAAAAAAGGGGTTAAAGAACTTGGCCACAAAGGATCAATAAAGTAAGGTGGAAACTTGATGTATAAATGAAGGAAAAATTGACTTTATTGAAGACAACAGATCCTCATGTTAAACGTGTGTTCCAAAGAATAACTTCTAAATCTTGAATGCTTCAACCTATTATATTATTATCTCAAAAGCAATGTGAACGGTAACCATATATATACCATGATACCATATTTTCACATAAGTTCCTAGTTGTACATTAATATCACGGTCATAAAAGAAACAAACTTTTCGTCTTTGGGATTGAATCACTACAGGTGGGATCAGTTAGTTCAGTTGTCAACCGTTTCAAAGATATTAAGCATAGAATGGAGCACTCTCTCAAGGAGAAGAGAAGGAGTTACCAAAAAAACATAAAAGGACTCTCCATTACAGCACACATTAAAGCCATCTCATTCATATGTATCTTACTTTACAGCACACAACCGGTTCTAACAAGAATTTAAATGAAGTGATGAACACTAAAAAAGAGGGCCACTTCCCACCCTACCCCACCTCCTCTCAACCATAAAAAGAAAAAAAATAAATTGTCAATAAACAGAAAATAGGAAAAGTTACCAGTTGGGCTGTATCTGGAAGGGAAAGCCACTGAGAGTACAATTCCTCCACTAGTTGAGGGCTTGTTTTAAGAGCAAATGGAGACACCTCATTAAGCTGCAAGAGTTCAGGATCAAAGCAAGCTACTTCGTCTACTGTATCAATATCCATGTTAAGTATATGGGCAGTCTTTGTATCTCATCAACTGCAAAAATTAAGCTCCAAAACCCAACCTTTTCCAATTCTACAAATGCAACAGTTTAACCCCTCAAAATTACCAACTTAATGCGTAATCAAAAAAAAGGAAAATCAAATTCACTAAGAAGAAGTCACTTTGCCGGTCAGTTTCTTCCCCCACAGAGACTTCTTCTGCTCCAGCTCAAGCGAGAAACAAACAGAACCAAAGCCACTGTTCAAAACCACCTCTGCCCTAAAGGAAAAATTACCAAAATTTGCTCGGAATGTCCACGAAAAGTCCCAATGCACTCTCTCCCCCACAAGACAAAACGCCACCCTTGAACTAGCTCTACAAACCCTAGGCCCAATGAACCCAACTAGAAGAACCGACCTTTAATACTTCGCCGGAATAGTTAACCTGCTTTGTCTTTGAAGAACAAATAGCACACTTCGAAAACACTTCCCGCAGCCTTTTCTCTTTCCTTGCTTCGAAAAAGTAGAAGGAAAAACGGAAAACTGAATTCAGATGCTGAAGTGGAAATAAAAGGGGTTGCGCTAGCTTGTTCAGAGACCTCGTCGGAGTTTCTAAGGGAGGAGGAAGTACAGAGAAAACCCCAGTTTTCTCAAAGGACAAAGTCGACAGAAAGAGAAACCGCTGCACCGCAGACTGCAAGAGAGTGAAAAAGAGAGGCAGAGAGCTTTGCAGGGTTCATACTTAATGAATACGTATATCTATAAACGTATATAGACTCTGTTTGGTTAGACGAATTAAACTTATTTCTTTGTTAAGAATAAATAAGGGTATTATGAATTTTCCCATTAATAGATGTTTCACTTTTACCTTCTTCTTCTTCTTTTATATTATACCTTATTTTTATTTACAGTCTATTTGGATTAAAGAAGTTGAGGGAAAGAAAAGGGAAGTGAGGGAAGAGACATTTTTCTTTGGTTTAGTTTAACAATTTTAATAGAGGAGAATGAGATAAAGGGAGATAGAATCTCCCTTATTTTTCGTTTTCAATCCCTTTTATTTGGAGGGATTATGATGAATTGCATTGATTCATTTATTTTTTTAAAATTTCTTAGAAATAAATAAATAAAAATATTTTATTTCAACTATTTATTTAATTAATAAAATTTAAAGATTGTATTCTTTTTTATTTTACTTTTTTTTTTTAAATTATTGAATTAAGTGAAATATTATCCTTTTCTCTCC
>BPVZ01000017.1:2513559-2542873 GCA_020521535.1 Rubroshorea leprosula
GTAAAAGAAAAAGTTAAAAAGGGAAATGATAGAATTAGGGGCAGGCAAAAACCAATTTTGGTTAAAATTGAAACTGATTTTGAATTAATCAAAAATTTTTTTCTTCAATTTTGAGAATTGAAATCGAACCAAAATTTTCAAAAATCGATCAGTTTGATTACTAATAAAATCGGTTCGGTTTCAATTTTAACCAAATAAACATTAATTAGTTTTTTTTTCCAATAATAGATTATATTTCATGTAATATTTTATCATATTTTGTCATATTTAACTGAATTTTGGTTTTCAGGTGGTTCTTTTTGGTTTTCGGTTTGTAAAAATTTAAACTAAAACCAAATCAAAATTTATTCGGTTAATATCAAAACCAAAACAATAACACTCAAAAATCATTAAAATCAAATCAAATTTATTTTTTCGATTCAATTTCCAAGTAACCGTTCGAGTATCCAACCGAATGCTTACCCTAGATAGAATATAAGAAAGAACGTTCACAGTCTCCCACTCCGGAGGCGGGCACCTTATCCATTAGGCCACACGAACAATTGGCAATCTTAGTCAAACCAATAAATACAACGCTAGCTTTCAAGCCTATAATTTAATCACATGTCTTACTTTTCTATAATTGTTAACTTCATACCTAAGTTTTGTTGTATGCTTATTATAAATTTTGTCTCATTTTATAGGTTTATGGTACTTATTTGGTTGCAAGCTTGAGTTTAGTTTGTTGAATATTTATTATTTTCTTTATTAATGAATAGTAATATAATAGTTACAACATCACATAAAATTATAAATTTATAATCATAACGTGATATTAAATTAATATAATATAATATTAAATAAGTAGATACATACAATGTTACGGATAAATATGAAATAAAAGAAACTAATTATATAACAGCATATTATGTTATAAATTTATAATTTCACATAATATTATAACTATAACATTTTTTATTTATAAATGTTGGTTATTAATTGTTCTTATTTTTATTTTTATAATTGCAATATTGCATTATATATAGTGTGGAGTAATAGAGTCCTAAGATATGCATCAGAAACTGATCTTCTTACTGATAATTAATATTGAACACAATAGTGCAATATATGTTGAGTTGTATGTACAGAACCCTAAGGAAATAGGAAGCTGAATATATCATACAAAAGCTATTATTCGAAGATACATTGGAGATATGAAAATCAAGAAGCAGATTTACTGTCTTTACTATTATGAATACTTTCATAAGCATCCTTTTTGAATTTGGCTTTAGTTTGATATTAGAAGAGAAGTGTAAAACAAATCAATCCAAACTAAGCAAATTAGTTGAAATTTGAACTTCCACTAGATGATTAATTGACCTTGTTTAGGAAAATATTTGGTATGGCAGTTTGAAATTAACAATTAATAGTCTCGTCTCATCCAATGAATGAAAATGTTTGAATTATTAATAATAGTAATTATCAACTATTAAATTAGATGAAACCACTAATCACTAGTTTCAAACTACTTATACCAAACAACCTTTAAATGTGATGGTACTAAGGTTTGAGCCCAAACTCAAGCCCCACCATTGACATTTCTCCATCCCCTTGTGTTATGGCCAACCTTAAAATAACAACAACAACAACAACAACAACAACAAGAATGCTCATCACAATGTGGCATAATAGAATTCTCATCACATTATAATGTAAGGTTACAAAGTATGCATATGTACACACATCATGTATAATGACCTAGATGCTCATAGGTATAAATAAATAAAAATATATACACTATCATACCCCCTCATTTTGGGGGAGGTGAAATATCACGTACAAATTGGACTGCTGACAAATGAAGGCTGGTGTAGACAATAATTTTATAAGAACATTTGCCAACTGAAAAGAAGAAGGACCATATTGAAGAGAGATAAGATAAGAGGTAACTTTCTCCTTAATAAAATGAATATCAATGTCAATATGTTTCGTTTGTTGATATTGAACTGGATTTAAAGACATGTAAATAGCACTAAGATTATCACAATAAACAATTGGAGGAGAGAAAAGATAAACATGTAACTCAACTAACAATTGTCTCGCCCAAATAACCTCAACAATCACATTAGCAATAGTCTTATATTCAACCTCAGCACTGAAGTGAGCAACAGTGTGTTGCTTTTTGGACAACCAAGAAATGAGAGAATGACCAAAAAATATATAATAACTAGAGGTAGAGTGATGAGTGTCAAGACAACCAACCCAATCAACATCAATATAAATATGCAAGGAAGCAAATGAATCCTGATATAGCTTAAGACCATGATGAATAATGTAGAATATGTTTCATTGCTTGAAAATGATTTTGAGTATGAGCATGCATTTATTGACATACCTGCTGTATAGAATGAGCAATATCAAGTTTAGTAAAAGTCAAATAGTGCAAAGCACCAACAATACTTCGATAATAAGAGGCATCAAAATATGGAGTAGTGTCATGATGTTGACATTAGGTGGCTCCCATTGCAATAGAATAGAATTCTCATCACCTTAAAGTGTAGGGTTACAAAGTATATATATGTATACACATTACATATAATAACCTAGATGCCCTTAAGTATAAATACATAAGAATATATACACTATCAAATAATAATAATAATTTTTTTAGGTTTGATTAGTTCAATTATGGTACATTGTTTTCATCAGGAAGAAAAAAAATTGAGGAAGAACAAAATTTGCCCTTCTTTAAATTGAGCTGCATCTTCGCAACCAATCTAAAATTTTCAAGATAGATACTGCTAAAATTAAGCAAAACAATCAAATTCCTAGTTCTTTGCGAACAATGTAGCTAGGAGCAGTGGGTTTGGTTCGGTATCTATAAAGAACCCTCTTCTTCTTGAGAGTGCCATTGTCAATGGTGATCATAATCTTCCCTGCCTCATTAATGTAAAACGAATTCCTCAAGCTCCCTCCTCCCTTCCTATCTTTGTCACTCTGCAGCAAAATTCGGTATGACCCTTCGTCATCTGGGATGAACTCCTCCTTGAAGCCTACATTCCATCCCACCACCGTCATGTCCCACACTACAGAAACCCCGACCTAAAGGATTAGTTTCAAAAGTCAGGCCAATTTTTCAGTCTGAACTACATTATATATATATATATATAAATGTAGTTTGAGTACAAAAATTAGTGTTATTGGATTAAGATAGGTGCGTAAAGAATTAAGGGGAGTTTGGTAATTTTACACCCCCGTCTTCACTTCTTTTATGCCATCCAGACTTAAAAACACATTTTTGATATTACTTTAATTTTACGTAAAGTTTTATGGCTTAAGACTTAAGTACCTCCGAGGTAGGAATTAAGATGGATGCAGATGCATTTCCTCTAATGGTGAGCTCAGTAACCTTGTCCTCCGGGGAGAATTCTGGGTCTTTTTCCCTTTTGAGTCCACCATATTCAACAGGAAGGTTTTCTGGAGCTACAAACCTTGTTTGATTTACCCAAGAAAAAATTGGTTTAGAAAGAGAAAATTAATTCATGGATGAGAATTAGATACAAGTCAAATTAAACGAATAGCAATTAATGTATTGTACTTGAACTAGCAACTTTATATATATATATATTAATGGGAATAATATCTATCAATCCTATCTTTTAAAAATTATGAGGGAAATCATAATAAAATTACATTGTTTCAATAAATTTTTATTGAAAAAAACTAAAATATCTTATTTTTAAAGTATGAATTAGAGGTTTTTTGTCCTTTCTTATAGTACTTTATATTAAAATTACGTAATTTTAAAATAATTTTCTTCTTAATCTTTTAAAAGATAATGTTAATAAGCAGTATTCCCTATATTAATATATATATATAGATACAACTAGTCAGTTAATTGATAAAGTATATGTTATCATGTTTTTAAGATGAGTTGGACTATCACTCCTTCAAATATCTCAAATATATATATGTATATATAAAGTACTTGGTATATATTTGATATCGGTTAATTTCTCCTCTCAAATAAATTAGATACTACTCAAATTAAACAAAGATATTAATTGGTACACTTTACGATTTAATATATTATATAACATATTTATTAAAAAATTATTAATTTTTTATATGAAATTAAAGACATATAACTTAAAAATATAGTAATGCATACAAAATGTAAAAACTAATTGAATCAATTGTATTGATTATATTTTAATAATTAAAATATTAAAAATTGTATCGAACTGGAGGATGTATAAATAATTTTCCATTAAACAAATAGCAATGTATTGCATTTGAACTAACAAGTTAATTGATAAGGTATATGTTCTCACATTCTTAAGAGATGAGTTTGACATTATCCCTCCTCCAAATATCTTTAAAAAATAAATAAATAAAAATGCTTGATATGTGATATTGGTTAATTCCTTGTCTTCCGATAAAGTGAAAGAAGAAAAAAAACCCTTATGTGTTTCATATGGTGATACTACATATGGATGCATATCCATTCGCACGTGTCCCCTAATTAAACAAAAATAATTGATCATAAAATGTTATATCATGTAGTATAAATCCTTCTAATTAAAATTGTATATTTATGATTTCCTATTTCATACTAAAAAGAGTAAGGATTGAACTTTGTAGAAATGAATTGGAAGGTCTTACTTGAGGAGAGTCTCTGTGGCTCTGGAGGGTCTGGCAAAAATGAACTTGCTATGTGATCTGTGGCTTCTCACTTTCAGCCGTGAGGATAACAAATGAGACACATAAAACCAGAATGGAACATTTATGATAATCTGCAAAATCCAAAACCCTACCACAATCCACATATGATTGTGTAATAAAAACATATTGAACAAACAAATTGTGTCTAAAACACTGGGACTTCAATATAATTATCCTTACATTTCTGTGGACAAGTTCAGGATAGTTCTCTTGGAGTGCCATCCAGGCTTTCTTTTCACTAGTCCTTGGTGTGTTCTTCAGATCTGTAATCTGAACAATGGAATCGGTACCGCCATTTTTGAAGTTGAGTTCTTTGATTCCTTTCTCAATGTATTGCACTCTCCACCTCAAATACCTCTTGAAGTTCTCTTCTGTCTTAAAAATTTTCCTATATAATACCTTGTCCTTGAAAGCCCCATTTACATTGTAATACAAAGGATGACCTTCTTTATCTTTGCTATCCAAGTACACTACCTTTTCAAGGTCATTACCTAGTTCTTCATCCAATATCTCATCTGCCTTGAATTCCTTTCTCCATTTTAATGTCTTTTGAAGTAGATGAAAGGCATCAGAGATATTATAATTTTTTGCTCGTAAGAATTTAAGCAAAACAATGTTTGTACCTTCATCGCCTTTGCTTGGAAGCAAAGGCACTCCCCAAAGGGTTGTTTCTTTGAGTTCTTCTACCGGATTGGATTTTTCATCCGGTGCAAGTTTCTTGGTAGGTTTTCCTATCAGATAGTTCCCAAGAATTGCATCTTCAACCCTACACCTCAACCCCATCAAGGCCCTCTTCTTCTTCTTGATCTTCAATTCCTCCTCGACAAATTTCCCTTCTTGAATTGGTGATGATCCAAGATTTTCTTCATTAGTCTCTCGGTCATTGAGAGAGGCATTTTCAATTTTTTCAATTTCTGCGTCGGACTCTTCGTCTTGGTCTATCATCATGTGTTCAATGATAGTTGCCAAGTTTTCATCTTGGGACATGGTATTTCTTTGGCTACTACCCTCTCCCTTCTCCGTTTCCCTTTTTTATTTTTATTTTTTGGTTCGGTTTATAAAGAAGTTTTCCTTTTATCAGAGTTCCTACAAACAAAGAGAAGGTTGGCTTTCAAAATATATTAGAAGAGAAAGAAATTGCTGACAAAAAAAAGAGGAAATGTTCTTTTTTGGAAAAAGAAAAATAAACAAAGCTAATATTGTGTTCCCATATTTCCCAACCACTCTATTCTTTGGAGCAGAATTTAAGATGAACCAAACTAGCGGTTGAAAATAGCAAGAAATTGTGGCAGTTACAAAGAAATGGATTAATTCCTTTTGCCAAATTGAAAATTCTGAACCTACAAATGCAAGATTTTTATATAGTAGGAAGCAAAACTATTAAAAGTAAATATTTTAAATAAAAAAACGATTCATTAATGAAAGAAAAAAAAGGTAAAATTATAGAATTCATTAAATTCTATATCTTATGTATAAAAAAGACAAATTAACAATTTAATACCTTATTTTACTTTGATAAATACCCCCACTTAAATACAAAGTAGGAAAACTAAGAAAACTAAAAAGAGACGCAAATTAACAAAAACTTGAAATCATCCTCTCCATCCAAGTTGCTTTTCCAGCCTCTCAAGTATTAGTTACATCACTTGCCATGGTACACCTTACACCATAGCAACTTAGATGACAGCAACCACCTCTCTTGCCTTGTTCCTTCACCAATAGGAAGAGGATCTAGTAGAATAGAACCCAAACGAGCTTTGTCCAACCAGGGGAACTAATATTGGTAAAATCTAAACGGGCCTTCTCCGAAGATAATAAACTCCCACAGAAGTAAACCCAGGGGAGGTGAGAATGCTTTTGAAAAAAAAAAACCTTAAAAAAAAAAAGTAAAAAGAATTAAAAATGAAAACAACAAAACAATAAAGAAACCAATATCACTGGAAGGGTCAGAAAAAAGGAGGAAAAGGAGAAAAATAGAATGGAGGGGACGAGGGAAGCAGCAGCTCTAGCCTGCTTCCCTTGAAAAAAAAAATTTAGAATTTTCAATTTTGATACGAATGAAGTCCAATTTCACTTGGGTATGAAGTATACTTCTAATGAAAATGATGGATTTATCCTTGCAATATTTTGTGCAATACGTACGTGAGATCAAATAGTGTAATTGAGTGATTAACTTTTTTATTATGTTAAGACACATTAATTAATATACATCTGCATGATTAATGTCACATTTTATTGTAGGAAAAATATTGAAAAGCCTAATAAAACCTTAATTTATAGTCAAGGTCCAAGGTTTTAACTTGTGTAATATTATTATTAAGAAGCGTAACTTCACATTTTAAGAAAATCATTTCAAAAAAGTTGCATTGATAGGCTTCATTCTACTCAACAGAAATACACCAACTTCATTCAAGTTACAGCTGTTCGAGGATTAGGAGACAAAGCCGTGTGTCTGAACATAAGAATGATACAAAAGCTTTATTTATGAAACAACATTCTTTGATTTTCTAATATATACCTACCTTTTTTTTTTCTCCTAATATATACCTACCAAGATCACAAGAGCTAAGTGCTAACCATATGTACAAGTGATTAATGATTGTAAGGAACTTAGGTTATCTAAATAATGAAATATGGACAGTACTTTGTAATTTCATGATTCCCAGTATTTGGTCAAGTCAAATGTCGGTGTCCTGGAACAGCTGCAAGCAAGCAGTAAAGCATGGTTATTTTCGCAAACTGGATCACATGCAATGATGCCATTCATCATCTGAACCAAGAGAATTCGAGAGAGAACTTACCTCCTCTCTGAGTCCCTATAAATCCCAACGAGTGCTTCAGCCTTGTCATAGAAGCTATCCTTCAGAGATATCACAAGACTCTGGAAGCCAGTTCCCTGATCACCATCGTGATTACTTCTTGCACCTTCGCATGAATTTGAACGAATAAATCCAGCGACCTTAGCCACATTAAGATTATGCAATCAATGCAGCATCAACTTCATCCAATATGAAAAATGGTGAAGGCCTGCAGCTGAATCACCCATATATGAAAGTGAAACAACATTAGACCATGGAAAATAAAATGAGAATAATCTATGTGCTGTTTTCCTCAAAACTTAATTGTGCATATCATATACAGACTAGAAAGCAACTGACAACTCAAGAAGCTCACAACAGAATACTGAAATGATTGCAATAAGGAAGACGAGCAGGGTGCATTAAGCTGTAAAGGTCCTCGCAATAGCACAGTCAAAATGAATGAAGATATATCAGTTGAGGTACTGAAAGTCATTAAAAATTTAAAGTTGTAACGACTTTAAAACTGGGTCAAATTTCCATTTAAATCAAATAAATCCCAACTTTGCATAAGATTCCATTCCAATGTAGGATGGAAATATCAAATATGTGAAAAAGAGTTTTTTCTCCACCAGATAACTGCTCCATATCACAGAATCGCTTTGTTGGTGGCATAGCTGTCTACTTGATGCCATGTAGAAAAGGATCATCTTCATTTTCTAGGTTCAAATATGCTGTCCCATCCAATGGGTGAGTATTACTCTTGGAGAGTTGCTTGTAAATCTTGTCAATACTACCAGAAATGTGGTTGAAAGCTTCCATAAACAGCTCATATCTGCATATACAAAAATAAAGAGGCAGATAATGAAAACCAATAACCAACCTTCCTACATATAAAACAACTATCACCACCCTAAAGAGGGGGAAGGGGGTAGCTTAAAACACCTTAGGTTCCCAGTGTAACTACCATCCAAATTACCTTGCAATAACTTAAGAATTAAAGATACAAATGATTTCAAACAAGTTATGAACTATGAAGCAAATTTCTTTATTGCAGATAATTAATATACACTCCACACAACTTTAAATCAGTTTCAGCTTAAAGACACCATTACCAGAATGATCTAATCTTGTAGCCGTACACTTTAGCTAGATTCTGATTTTTTTGGTACTATCTTAATTTATTAAAAGCTTATAATGCAAAAATGGGTTGATCTATTAATCAGTACCTCCTCTGCTTAACTGAATTGTAACCATCAGCCACTTGCTTCTCCTTCTTTCTGGCTGCCTCAAAACTCATTAATTACATCTCTTTCTTTCTGTTGCAAAGCAGCATACCGATCAAGTGCCTTCAAATTTGGAGCTGTTCTTTCAATTTCTGATACAAGCATATCAATGTTCTGTTTAAGTTCTGCCTCAAGCCTGTCCCAGTTAGGTGGTCTCCTACCCTGATGAGATCAGTTTAGCTGGCTAAAATCAAAAACTGGTCCTGTCCTTAGAGATTCGGTTTCCATAGGATCTGAGATCATAGGAAGTTCAATACGTTCTAGTTCACACTTCTCAACTATTTCCTACTTTTCTGATATCAGCTGCTCAATATGGGCCTCCTGAAAAATCAAACAAACATATATTTATGTCAGAACAATTTATTAGTAGATATTCTTTGGTACCCAAAGAATATATTACAGCAAGGGAAAAGATGAAAGTGTAGGGACCTTTGAGTTTATCTGGCGATTAAGTTTGGATACTCCAGTTGTAGCTGCAGAATTCTGCTTCCTCTATTCCTGGATTTCCTTCTCACACTCTTCTGACTTTGATTTCCACTCTACAATATTATAATCAAGGAAATAAATAAAACAGCACAAGTTCAGCCACGAGAGAGGAGTCATGAAGAGCAGATGGGGTTAGAAGATGAGAGTTTATAAGGGGATATAAAAGACATGAGCAAATTTGAATCCAATAAAGCTAGGATATGTATTTTCAAACATTTCCATAGAAGACAAAAATTGCTTGTTTTTTGCATTATAAGTTTGACAGTCTCCTAACCGCCACACCACTATACCATAGTTGAGCTTCCTACAGATTAACTATTGGATGCAATAGCATATGGATTTTTCTAACCTATGTCCTAGGGTGTGATTGATGCACATTTTTGTCATTAAATGAAACTGAAAATGATAAAAGTTGACACCTAATTCATCGGCAATGCCACATGGATTATTTTAATTAGATAGTTGATTAAATAAAGGTCAACTTTTATTTTTTTCAATAACAATTAATATTAAAAAGGTGCCTTTACCCTAAAAACCCATAGTATATTCGTTTCTGCACTGCAACAGCACCATAACATTTTATTGTAGGTTGGCTTTCTGCAAATCAGTTACTGGATGCAATATTATATTTGTGTATATTATGAATGTCAATTCAAGACAATCACAAACCCATGACCATCCAAGAAGTAAACTAGTGATTTATGCATTTTTAATGGCCATTGATTATGCTTGATCATGCATTTACTTATTTATTTTTTGGAGAATTATGCTTGGGCTCATTCCATGAACTTAAAACTTGGCATACATGACCAACCTAAGTAAGACATTAAATCCAATAGTTGGTTTCAACAAAACAAGCAACTATACAAGAAGGATGTAGAACAGTTAGGAAACACTGAAACCAGTATAAAATCAATCCTTCCCATAAAATGGTAACTAAATAAGGATAACCTTCCACAACAAATAGATTAGCATCATTTACTAAAACTGAACAAAAGCATACCTCCAACTTCATTCTTCAACTGGTCAATCTCAGCAGAAGCTTTCTCTATTGCTCACTTGAAGTCAGCCTCTTTTTTCTGCACCTGTTTTAATTCATTCTCCAAAGAACTAATAGAAGTTTCCAGATTTGCACTATGTGACTCCACATCCCGTTTACGTTCATACTCCAACCTGTACGTTTAAAAGAACACAAAATGTAATCAGGAGATCAAATGGTAAGGACTGAAGGTCAAGCAGTATGGCATCTAAAGAAACAATCAAGAGAAGTATTGTGTGAGATTTGATGTGGCAGTCAATTCCCCTATATTGGGAGTTGACTCTCTTTTGTAGTAGCTACAGAATGTTCCAGTTTTTCAAGTGATAGTCGAATCCAATGGGAGGGATTCAACTACCCGAGGTTGTATGTGAGTTTTAAATCCAAACTAGGGCATCACCATATTGTTATGTTATTCCATCAATATAATTAAGTGGTTGGCACACTAAACATTGTGTGACCCCATATTCAACCATTCTTCTATTTTTATTTCACCTTCTTACAAGAAGCAGCCATAAACAGGAACAAAAAACCAGGCCCTTAGTTTATATCATCCCAACACCTAAAGAAAAGACTTCTAAAAGCAAAGGATCAATAGAATGAAAGCGTATGAAGACAGAATGCAAAATGTTTCAGAAATACATAGTGATCTCAAACAAAATTAAGTTTCTTCACATTTAAATGGATCTACAATATTCAGTTAAATTAGCAGCATTGTTTTTCTCAAAGCGGCATCTAACCTAATCTAATGAATATGTAAGGTCCAAGACTGAAGGCAATAATGTAAGGTCCAAGCTTTGAGAATTTTTCCAAAAGCAGCATCTAATATAATCTAATAAATATATAAGTCCAAGACTGAAAGCAATATGTAAGGTCCAACACATAGTGACCTCAAACAAATTTAAGTTTCTTGAGATTTAAATGGATCTACAATATTCGGTTAAATTAGCAGAATTTTTTTCTCAAAGCTGCGTCTCGTCTAATCTAATGAATATGTAAGGTCCAAGACTGAAAGCAAGTCTGTAATTTTTTTTAACTATAAAGTACACAGAAAAGGTTGAAAGCTTAAACAATAGAGAAATACTTGAGGCTTTTTATTCCTCATCCCTTCATCTGTTTCTCTATTTCATTGAAAACAATTAATCAGCAGCCAGAAACCTGCTCTAATCAGCAGTCTGACATCACTAATCCAGATCCCAGCAGCCAATTCAAAGGACAACAAAGTAAAATTTCTACCACATGCTGAATGACAACCTTGTTAATTTTTCCCCATAACTTCTGCCTTTTTCACTTGTCCAACTATCTGTAATAAGGAATATTTTTACTCTGTAGAAGGAATTATGGTGAACAATTTCTTGAGAAAATCTCACAATTGTCCAGGGACAAAGCAAAATGATTCTGACTGTTTGAACATAAACAGAGGGCACAAAGTTGACAATAGAAATGGTGTAATAATGCTGCATGCCCATTCTTTTGGTAACAAATATGTTACATCTAATATTTGTTCTCTTCCTCCTTTCCCAAGACATGGTTGATCTCCCATTAGTTCTTGAGAAATGATGCAATTCTTGGTTGGTCCCCTATGGCATGCTACAACTGGGATTGCTATGGTTAGTGGTACCATAAGGCACTGCTTTAACATTAAAGAATCAGAACTTTGAGGGGCCAAATACCCATATATCAAATTAGACATGTAACTTCTTCACCCATTATATATTGAACTATGCTACGCCTACTCAGGTGAATTTTGCCATACAGCTGGATAGGCAAAACCATATCATCAAAAGTATTTTTCCAGACCAAATAGAAGTTTGTCAAGCAAGTATTCAATCAGCCAATGCATTCATGCACACACACACATTGTGAAAGGCTTTTAGAGTTCTATAAATAAGAAAACCAAAGAAAAACATACTAGTACTAGCCGATTACTGAAGTTAAGTCTCTCTTCTGCCATGTTTTGAGCGGCCTTAAGCTGGTTTTCTTCATACTCACGGATGTTTGCTACACCTACAGACTGACTAAAATCTTCAGAGATTTGATCATCAATTCCGTTGATACTCCTTTCAAGCTTTTGAATCTCTGTGGCCCTTCTATCTATAGCTTCCTTTAACTTCAAGAAATATATATATATATATATATATATACATATATAATCATTATATAAGCAACATATTACAAGGACTAGAAGGATGTAGTTGCCGCATAAAATCACCTTTTGAAGTTCAGGATTTATACGTCCAATCTCATCCTTGAAATTCCGCTTTTCCTTTTTCAAGAGTGCAAGTTTGTCCTCTATGCTTCTCTGTAATAAAATTTAGTGTTATTTATCATATTTGACATGCATAGTAACAATGGACATATCTGCAGTGTGACATTTTCTGTTTTGAAAAATCTATCAATCTATGTTCTAAGAGATGCTTTCTATCAAGTCATGTGCAATGATGGTAAAAGAAGGGGAGAGAAGATAAATAATGAATATCATGTACCTAAAGCCAGTATTCATTATCATGACTACAGGGATTGATGATGAGTGACTTATCAATATGGTAACAGACAAGGATATTGGGTTCATTGTTAGCATATAAGTGACAAAAGGATAATTTTCTGAAGAAAAAGAACCCTCCTAAACCTATGCAGTGGTTGGGCAGACAGGAGCATTTGTTCACTCCTAAATGGCATGACCTCATGTCTTGTCAAGCATATTTGAAAGAAGAGGATTGAAAAAAGGAAATGTATTAAGTACCACCTGAACTGTCAGATACCCCCTGCCAATCAATCTTTGCTTACTAGCTAACTCTGAAAGGTTTTGTCTATTCTACTTTTAAAGCTCTGCAACTACAAACTTCTTCAGACAAGATCTTTGTTAGTATCCAAATCAGAATAATTGTCTATAACAAGGAAGTAAAGAAGGTATATATGCAGATGGGCAATAGAGGTGCAAGTCAAATACATATTGTATCACTAGGGAAACAGAAAATCAATAAATTCCAATCACCACCTTAAGCATGTTGCTCAGGTAGCCAAGAGTGCAAAGTGTTGAGGAATGTTAAGATACGTTAATATATTTAGGAATCATGATTGATTCATTTAATGATGGTAACAGAACCTAAATTTACTGTTTAATTATTATGATAGAATGTAACTAATCTAGGATTTCTTATTTAATGTAACAAGTAAATTAAAGCTACATGTAGAGGCTCTCCTATGTGCTGGTTTATATCATAAAATAATAAACAATATGCCTTTCTTTCACTTTCCCAACCTGCAAACCCTTGTTTTAATTTTCTTAAATTGTTATCAAAGCCTGAGGTACCTGAATTCTATTTCGCTTCAACAAACCTTTTTTTATTAAAACCTTTCACCATTTTCTTGGCTTTTTCTTAGTTTTGATTTTCTGAAAGAAAAAGGAAAAGTACTGCTTTTTGTATCTATCACAGTGAATTTTGCTCAACTCCTTAAAATTGAGCGTTAATTTGTTTACTCTCCTTCTAGCCATTTGTTAGTTTCGTTTTACTCTTTATTTTAGCTTTTAACTTTCTGTTAACAGAATGTGATTGGGTCCGGTTGTTTTCTTGGGGCATGAGGGATGTTAAAAATTAAGATATGTTATATTTAGGAACCAATTACATTTAAGTGATTAATTGATTTAATTATGGTAATAGATCCTAGATTTATCATTAAAACTTATATATGATAGAATTTTATCTAGGATTTCTTATTTATAATGTTATAAAATACCTCAAAGCCTATATACTCATTTTATATCTCAGAATAATAGAACAATAATTCTTTCAGTTTTCCCTAGCATTCAATGTTTTAGTTTTCTTAACTAGAAAATCGGGGTATTTACCCCTCAACTTTTTCTAATCCACACATGATTCTTGTCAGAACAAAATGTGCTAAAAGACAGCAGGATTGCTCCATATGTAAGTCATTAAGTATTACCTTAATTTCACCATACTGGATCCTCTTTTCAAGTCCACTAATTCTGCCTGATATTTCAGACCCTTTTAGTTGCATCTCCCTGATTGACCCCCGTTCTTCCAACTCTGATTCATGCTGCTCTTTCCTTTGTTTAAGTCCTGCAAATCAGCAACAATAAATGCGACCACAAGAAAACTTCAAAATCATCTTAGCATGAAACCAACCTTCCATTTTTTTATCATCCCACTTATTTGACCTTGCTTCCATTCCACCACTTGTACCACCCATCATTGTGCCAGATTTAGTAAGTACTATTCCATCAGCAGTTACAACTAATACAAGCAGATATGACCATAGATGATTGAACATCAACTCAAGTAACCAGCAACAACCATTAAATGAAATAGGTAATCAAAATTTACCTTTAAATCTCTCTCCACTCCAGCTAAGGACCTTGACTTCTTCAAGATCATCACATGCTAGAGTGTTTCCCACAGCGCACTGCCTTCTCCAAGACAGGATCAAATGTATGGATGTTAAGTCCACAAAGGTATTGTATTTCTTTGTATTTTAATTTAAGTTTTTCTATTAAGTTTTCCTCTTCTTTTTTTTTCTCCAAACAACAGCTTATCCTATAGACAAAACAAATAAACAGTATTAGACAGAGGTAAATCACATTAAAACAGAAGAAAGAAATAACAAGTACAAACTCAACACCACTCTGCACTCCAGAATATCAACTTAGATTCATCATTAGTCTTTAGATATAGAGGGAGAAATTGAATTAAAAATAAAAAATAATCCAAAAAATATATCAGATGTTAAATTGCTCTAGGACATTTTGAAAAACCTATCAACAGGCTCCTTAAGTGGGCATAACCATAGAGGCTTAAGAAAACTAGGTTTTCTACCATGCACCAGCAAATGATATAGGATCAGTTAAAAAATCAGCTTTCTTGCAAGAAATCCAAACAAGAAACTAAAAATACAGGAAAGAAAGATAAACCGAGATAGAACTAATGAATATTTAACCTATAACTCAAGGGCATTGGATCACTTCAAATATGAGCTTTGCCGTCCCACCTAAGGTACCAACCTTTCAATGATCAGCTTAAGCACTGACTGAAGAGGTATAAATGTCTGAGGAGGAAGCCTTTGCTCTTTGAGATACTGTACAAATTATTAAGTTCTACCTTGATGCATTCCTTCCTGGTTTTTTCATCATCAACCACGACTGCATCCATAAATCTACCCATAGTAACAGTAACAGCAAGGTTGTACTTCTTCTGGGTTGGCCTACAGAGATCAGTTATTTTACCATGAACCCCTTGAAATAGGCATTTCAGAGTCTCAACAGCCTAAGACAACTTAGCATCCTTTCAGTTTCATATCTTTCAGCCTTCAACTCACGTAACTGATTTTCTAGGTCAGAAATTCTGGACTTCAGCATTTTATATGTACTCCTGCATATCAAAAATTCAATAGGGATGACAAGAGATAAAACATCTCAGTTAAGTAAAGAACATCTTAAAAGAAAAGTAAATTTTCAGAATTTTATGGAAAAAGTTTCTACCATAAAACTTATCCACCAAAAGCAAACACCAAAGCAATCAAAGATATAATGTGTACAGACTAAATCATTGACCTGGAATCTAGATGTTTTTCTTGCATTGCACACAGTTCTTTTTTCAGTTCTGCAAGCTCTTCCTTATGCTGACTAGAAGTATCAAGAATCTTCATTAGTCTTGCCCGCATTTGGGCTTCCTGTTCACTGAGTTCATGCTCCCTATTGCTCAACTGTTGAGAATTTTCTTCGAAGTTCTTCTGGGCTTCCATATCAGCATGCCGTTGCGTATCCAAAACTTCCTTCTCATCTCTTAGCTTAGTAGTTTTCATCTCTGCATCCTCCTTAGTGAAACATCAAAACTCTGATCACTTATTAGACCAACCAATACAATCCTATAATTACATCTTGACAATAAAGCTAATAACTAAAGTATTCAACACTGTCAACACTTTTGAACAGATTCATATATATAACACTTCACGCACCCCAAAAAAAGACAAAGATGGGTGCACAGTGTAGAAACTTAATATACATCAAGAATTAGTTGGTTTAGGAGCAGAGGGAAATGAATTTGCAAGGTAATACCAAGATGGTACTATCTACAACCCTAAGCACAAATGCCACTGTGGGAACATGAATAATAAATCCTGAAAGTTTCCAAGAAAATGGAACCGGAAGAACAAAAGGTGTAACTTGAACTTGTAAAAAGACAGATCTAATATTACTTTGAATCAATAATTGACATTCACACCAAACAAAACTGAGAAATGCAATAAGCTATAATAAAACTAGGCGTTCCAAGCACCAGAAAATTTGTGCTTAAATTGGGAAGAAACATCCTCATAAATCCCTAGAAGAAGAAGACTAGAAGCTGAGGAGGAATCATATTGTGTGGTAGAACACCCTTCAGGAAGGGCAGCAACGATAATCTGGATATCAGCAAGAAAACTTACATTTGAAAATATTCTGTCAGTTGACTGTCAAGCAAAGGAAGTTTGCCACTTCTGTCTCTATTTTTTTCATTTAAATCTTCAAGTTTTGCTGTCAAATCTTTTTTGCCCTTCTGTAATTCTTCAATATCATTACCATGTCTCTTCCTTTCTCCCTTTTTTTGTCAAGGTCCCTCCTTGAACTCTTGATTTTTGACTTTATTTGAGACATTTCCTCATTTAATTTCAGAAGCTCAGGTTGCTGCATTGTGCATTCAGAGAAGACAAAAACATACCATTACCATTAGCTTCTTCACAGCTTGTATAACTGATAGAACAACCATCATAGTTCATATTCCTAGTACAACATAATCAGCAATTTGCACACTCATAAAATTACAAAAAGCGATGCATAACCAAATATGGTGAAAATCAGAAAAGATCCTGCCATATTTGCCCCTTGCAGCATAATACTATGCCATATGGTATCCATGAAAAATTTCCATAGAAGCCAGAGGTCCATAATCAAACTGTAAACAACCATGCAAACCATCATTTATAGATAAAGCATTTAATTTTTGAGAGCAAAATACATGCACAGGTAAGTACATCAAAAACTAAATACACCCAGAGGAATTTGTATAATGACAAGTGATAACAAATTCCAAAATACTTTACAGCATGCAAAAGGAAAAAATTCATAATTGTATAACCAAGTGCCTGAATTGCCTAGAGTGGGCTTTTCTACAGCATAAGTGGAAGTGAGGTCGAACAAGGTTTTCTTAAAGGAACTTCTAGCTTTTCTAGAGGGCTAAAAGCTGAACTTGCACATTCATAGGTTCTGGAAAGGAGCATTTTTGGGTAGACTTTTAGGAAAGCCCTACACAAACAAAAGTTCTACATAAGCTCCAGCTAGGCCAATTGAGTTCTAAGACATTTAGCAGAATGTAGGTATGGTCGATAAAAGTAATACAAGGAAGTATTTCCAGTTTTTAGAGACCCATCCAGATAGAAATCAAATCCCTCATTTATTTTCTGCATGATGCAACCAATAATGGAAAGTTCATCATCTTTTGCTAAAGGGCATATATTGAGTATACAGCCATTCTGTCCAACTTCCTACCAAATGTCTTCTTATTCAAGAAATAATCACAACAGAATCACCTTTAGCCTTCCAAACTCTAATCATAACAAGCTTTAACCTTGCTTATCTGACCCGTATTTTATATTCCTGTTAAATAGTTAAATCTTGCCCCAAAATTCTGGCTGAGTGTAAACAATTTTATGAAACCTACATTCAAGTTTCCACCATCCATTAAAACCAGAATATACAAAACTCAAAAGACAGCATTAACTGCTGCAAAGGGCTATCATTTTACATAAGGAACTTGTAAGTAATGCTCAAAAAATCCATAACACAAAACTTAGGGTTGGTTTGGAACAATTATGGAAAACCATAATCAATAAAGGCGGCAATTGAATATATTTCCCACTTAAATGTAAACTAACCATTCTAGTCAACACAAGATCCAACCATTCACATGATTGGTTCAAACTTGGACAAAGTATTGTTAGCAAAAAAGATGGGAGTAAGGAGTAACAGCCAGCACTTACTAAATAACAGATGAAGAACAAAACTCTCACTTTTTGTCTAGTCTAGTGCCTCTATCAGCAATCTTTCTTTCATGTTGAGCAATCTCTTTTGGGTACTTGATCTGCTTCTTAATCTTTTCATTAATTTCATCTGCAAACTGCTGAATTTCATGCATGATATCTTCGCAGTTTTTCTTTTCACCTTCAAGATCATCGTTCATCTTTGAAATATCCTTCTCCATATTAAACAATTGCCACAAAAAGTAATCTTTCTTCAAAGATTTCTGCAGGATATTTTAGACGACGAAAAAGAAAAGATGATTAAGAACTTTTATCGTATGAAGGAAGAACAGGTAATCACAAATATATATATATATATATATTAAACAGGATTCCCAAAAATATTATCATCCATACCAGATCATTTTGCAAGCGAAGATGTTTCTCTGCTTCCTCCTTCTGTTATTTCTTCTGCTTTCTCTCCATCACTATAGTCCTTTTCTTCTGGTACACAAGTGCTGATTTCTCCTCAGCAACTGCTTTTTTCTCTTCCAGATCATCATATTCTCTCTTCAGCTCTTCGGAGCCAGAAATCTGCTCAAGCAGTGCAGTAAATTCTTTGGGATTTTTAGATGCAATGGACTCAACATCACCCTGCACCACAGAATCATATTTCTTGTCAGGAATTTTTTCAAACCCCATAGAAACTAGGTTTGAAATCCTCCAAATTGAAAAAAAGGGCGTAACTAGCATATCCCACTACTACCCAAATTAATTTAAAACCTTTTAAATCGCTCATACCACCTATGCAACATCAAGTGCTGAACTTGAACAACCTCTAACTTCCAATAAATCCAACAGGCCATTTAAAGAAGAAATTGTTTGACCCCAGAGTAAGATAGAAACATCACAATTAAAAAAAAAAAAAAACACTGTTTCAACCTTCAAAACACTATATATTAAAAGTAGATTCCTTAAAACTGCTAATGGTTGAAAGTTTTAAAGAGAAATGGTACAGTGTTAAGAACAGATAAGTTACCTGAAACACAAGAAAGTTTCGGGCCTTAACAAGAATACCAAGAGACCTCAACTTCCCATTGTACTCGTCCCAGTTTACCACCCTCCCATCAATGCGGAACTCACTAGCACCAGTAGACGAGGCGCCCGAATGCACGGTGACCACGCTGCTCTTTCTCTGAATCGTCATAGGCGTAGATAAGGTCCTAAAGTTGGGCGCCTCTGAGCTGCCGTTCGGACCCCAAGCATGAAGCTAATCGCGTCCATAAGGTTCAACTTGCCGGCACCTTTAGGACCAATAACGGCAGTGAAGTCGGAAAATGGACCAATGATCTCCTGACCCCTGTAAGACTTGAAATTCTCCTACTCCAGGTGCAAAATTTTGCCTAGGGAGATTAGGGGTGACATTGTTTAGCGGAAGTTCTCAGTGTTAGGTCCTATGGTTTTGAGAAGGAAGCTTAGCAGGTAGAATCGTGGAGATGAGAATTTGAATTCTAAAAGCGGAAATCTGTCGCGAATTTTCCTGGAAAATTATTAGGGCTTTGATTTCAATGATTTGGGATTTGGAAGAGTAATAAATTTGGCTTGAGTTTTCATTTCAGCGAAGAGTAGTAGCGGTGGATCTGTTCCCGAATCAGTTTTTATGCACGTATAGACTCTTCCTTGACTTCCCGAAAGATCGAATTGTATATACAAACCATCAGGTAAGCAGCTCGCCTTTCTCATGGTTCTGGTTTTGCAACCTAACACAATTTCAAGCTAAGAAAGTGATACCCTGTTTTATTTTGCATGAATAATAAGAAAAAATGTACTTAAATTTGAAAGAAGCCATAAATTAAATTGAAGTCTAGAATCATTAGCATTCTGATTTGGCAGGAAGTACATAACTGCATATATCAGTGCAAGTAGTTAAAGGGGTTGATACTGATAGCGCCAAAAGGACATTAACAAGACCTACACAGCAGACGACATAGAATCCCCATGAAGCTGTCATTCAATGCTTCTTCCATGGCTGTTCTCCATTCTAGGGTTCATCTCTCTTGGTTTCAGTTTCACCATGAGTCTCATCCTTTGAAGAAGCATCATGAGTTCCGTCTGAGCTCTGGGGTTCACCTCTCTCAGGTTTTTCATTATTAGACTCAGCCTTCAAGGATGAATTAGGGGTGTCAACTTGAGAAGGGACATTGGTCTCAGCTGTACAAGAGTTTTCAGGCAGTTGTCCTCCAGAATTGGAACCAGCTTCTAGCTCTTGTCCTCCAGACTTTGATTCAGCTTGCAGCTCTTCGCATCTGGAGATGACTCGTTGAAGCTCATCATGAAGATGCAGTGCCTCAAAGAGAATATCATCCTCAGTGGTGCTTTCTATGATCATCTGAATGACTGGCTGCGAGTGCTTGCACTTCTCCAGCATGCTCATTGTTAAGTCATCCTACAATCACAAGTGAATTTTTGTCAGCTTGCAAATTTTCGTCTTGTTATTTCATTTCACACCTTCCATTTGCCACGCTAGCATAAACCTGAACAGTTAATCCTAGGACAAACGGATCATGGCATAAGAAAAGTAAGATGTATTACATGGTTACCACCACACAATCCTAGAAACATCAACAAGCAGCTCCAT
Source organism: Rubroshorea leprosula (assembly GCA_020521535.1). Classification (NCBI taxonomy): domain Eukaryota; kingdom Viridiplantae; phylum Streptophyta; class Magnoliopsida; order Malvales; family Dipterocarpaceae; genus Rubroshorea; species Rubroshorea leprosula. Next base: position 2,534,521 of record BPVZ01000017.1, read on the forward strand.
ATTTAAATGAATCATCTGAAAAACGATCTCCCAGTGGATGGAACTAAGGGTTAAATACATTGTCAATTGTAACAGGTCTGTCCTTAAACATAAGAAGCCACCGAATGTGTGGCAATGCCGACTACTAACAAAATTTTTAGGAAAAATACTGCTTTTCAAATTAGAAGTCATCAAGGAAATGAATTACCTGAATTGGTTTTGGCTCCCCTTCAGTATTTAACATGCTTGAGAGCACTTCAAGGCTGTTTCGAGTTATTTCAAAAAATTCCTTTTTCTGTTCAACTGACAGACTCCCATAATTAAAGACAAAGGTACCATCATTTGCACCATCCACTCCTGTATCAGGAACAGGATAATTCTCAGATGGCTGCTGGACATATGAATCCACATTTGGTACATGTGTACCTCTTTCTTTTAGGCTCTGCAAAAACATCAATATCTGTCACAGAATTTACAATATAGATTGACCAAGAATTCAATGAAGAAAAAAAGAATTACCATATATGTCTGGCGAAATACAGGCAAATATGCAAGATCTTCAGACTGTCCCCAAGCTCGAATCAACTGCAGAGCCCTTTCTCTATTCTCATCATCAGTCTGCGGATTCTCAATCATCTTAACCATCTCATCCAACAATTTCTCCGACGCCACCTCCGAGAATACCTTCTCGCAATTCATTGTACAGGCCTCCAACAAATCAAGACTCAACCTTTGGGTCACCCCACTCTTACTCGAAATCTTCTTCTTTATGGCCTTAACAACCTCAGACCCACTAAACTCCTCACTGTTAATCATCCCACAAATCCTCAAATTCATGCCCCAGTTGGGCTCTTCCATGGTTTCTAATGTGGCATCATCCACCATCTTGGATTCCGGCGTGGGACCCTGCAGAATTTCCTTCATTTTCCCACTCACAATTCTACCCATTTGAGCCCCACCCGTTTTCAATCGCTCACCCCACTCAGCAAATTTCAACTTATCCATTTTCGTCTATCTTTCTCAACCAACCAAACCCCAAATCAAACGACCCTAATCTGAAACAAATGAACCCTTCAAATGAAAGCTAACAGTGAGCAAATGAAGAATCTGAACTTACTTCTGGTTTGAGAAATCAGAAAACCCAGTTTGCGGATCCGACAGAGGATGAAACGGAAACGTCTGTGTCTCGTTACCTTGGAGGAGGAAGAGGAGAAATGGAGGATTTGATAAAAAAACTGGTGGTTATTTAAGAAGGTAAGCTGCAGATGAACTTGAAGGGGCAAAAATCACCATTTGCCCCCTCAACTTGCTAAGTTTGAATCTAGCTGCCCTCAAACTATAAGTTTGTAATTTTAAACCCCTGAACACACGAATTTAAGAATTTGTGCCCAAAATTAATGGAAAAAAAGTCACGCGACTCAGGTTTGTTACATTCTGTCTAAAATCGGCACGTCAATCCACACATCTGCAACTTAATCCACCGCGGCACGCTAAATTGCCTAATTTTCATTCAATCAACTTTTTTTTTTCTTATCACTGTCGTGAACTCCAACAAAAATGATTTAATGGTCGCGCGTCTCATTTGAGAGGGTGAAATATTCACCCGATTTGAAAGATCTCAGTTGTTAACAGTTAACTCATACTAACTTCTTAATCATTACCCTTGTCAAAAAAAAAAAATCAACTTTCTTTTTTCTGACTTTTTCATTTAAAAGATCGGGTGTCATAGGATAATTATTTTATATAATTTTTTGTATTATTAAATAAATATATATTTAATATTATAAATTTTAAATAAATAAAAAAATTAATTGCACTTAGGCCTTCGGGCCTAATGACATCAGGTCAGCATAAATGCATTCCCCACTTTCAGAACAACGATTCGAATCCGATCTTTTAATAATTTGTTTAAAAAAAAAATTATTTAAATAATATATAAAATTATAAAAAAAAAAATAAAATTATTCATCATTTTTTTTCTTTAAAAAAAATCCTCTTCATCTCCCACTTTCCTTATCTTCATCTTTCTTTTCTTTTTTCTTTTTTTTATTCAACAAGAACCCACTTGAGTTCTTTATGGAACCCCTAAATCCAAGTTCTCTAAGAAATTCTTAAATCTCGATTCTCAAGGGAACCTGATGTAGATTCACCCATGAGTTCCACGAGAAACTCAATCCATATACGTAACCCCTAATGGGTTCTCCATTGAATTTGATGTGAGTCATTTAGAATGTGGGAATTATCTCTTAAATGTGACCCATATACCACATCACTAAATCAAATAAAAATAATTAAAATAATAGTAATATTACTAGAGAGATTTTCTCCAATTAAAACTTATGTACAGAGACTTCTAGGATTTTTAGGATGCACTTCCTTAATGGTAGGAAGTTGTTAACAGTTTAATGAATGAGTTCCTAGTCTAGCCTATAACTACACCTATGGTTTTTCACTTAGATCATTAGCTTCTAGTTTTCATAAGGCAATAGCCTAGAAGCCTCCATCTTTTCCTAATCATGTTTTCCTTTTAATCCTAAAACACCAACCCAATTTCCTCCTCTTGAAAAATTACATCATACAATCATCATCTTTCCAAAAGCCTTGTTATTGCTTAACCTTGATTCTCTTGCTGAAGTTTTATTATTATATTGTGGCAATAGCACCAAACAAGATAGTTCGAGTGATCTGCTGGAACTGCATCAATTCTTGAACAACAATGGTTAGAGGTTAGTAAATTTAGTTCCGAAGCAATTCAAATATATTTCTAATATTTTTGGTATTAGAGCCACACTCCTAACCATGCTTTCATCTCTTGAGCAATTTTATTTTATATAAGATTCAAGGTATGTGCTAAATAGAGTTAAGAAAGCATTTGATCATGATTTTGAGAAAAGTTTATGTATTTAATTATTCATTACAAGTCGGAGTTTTGTGTTTCAAATTCATCTGGTACCCATATTAGGTTGATATAAAAGAAAAGCTTGATTAGTGTGTCTATATATGTATATATATAGAATCTAAATGCATTTTATCACTAGCCTATATTTTAAAATTCATGATATATTAACTTAGAGTAGCCATAGCATCGTAAGGACTTGTGAATTTATGATTACTAAAGATTTAGCTTATAAAATTTTTACTTTGGTCCATAAGGAGGTAATTATTTTGTAAGCTAATAAGAACAAAGGTAGTGACTAAAGTTTTAAATTTAATTTCCTAGTCCCATAGGTATAGAAATTTCCAAATTTATTACTACTCTCATTATTTCCAGTTCTTTATAAATTATGTACTAGTTGCACCTATACCCACAAGAAAGGTAAGAATTTACAATTTGAATACTATTTCATGGAAATAGATATGATGGTATCCATTTCATTTTATAGCTATTCCCAACTCTTTTGCTAAGGATGTCCCAATAGTTTTTGGGGACAATTATGTTGATTGGAAGGAGAAAATCCTCTTGTTTCTTGATTATATGGACCTTGACCTAGCACTTTGAGTAGATGAACTCCCTATTCCCACAAAATTAAGTACTCTAGATGAGAAATATGAACAAATAAAACATATGAAGCAAAGGTAGAAAAACAAAAGAAAAAAGAATATCAAAATTGCAAGATTTGATAAAGGAGGGGAGTACTATGAAAGGTACACAGAAAAAGGATAAATGGTAGGTTCATTTGCTAAGTTCCTAGCAGAAGAAGTTATTGTTGCTTAGTACACAATGCTTAGAACACCTCAACAAAATGGGGTTGCAGAGAGAAGGAACAAGACAATTATGGATATGGTAAGAAGCATGATTTATTACACTAATATGCCTTTATCTCTTTGGAGAGAAGCTTTAAACATTGCAGTGTATATTTTAAATCAAGTTCCACTAAAAGTTGTTCTAAAAACTCCTTTTGAGTTATGGAAAAGCATGGAAACCAAGTTTAAATCATACACAAGTTTGGGGTTGTTTAGCAAAAGTGAGGATTTATAATTCTCAAATAAAGAAACTTGACCTTAGAACAATTAGTGGTAATTTTATTGACTATGCAATTAACTCCAAAAGATACAAATTTTATTGTCTATCTCACACACCAATAATTATCAAAACTAGAAATGTAAAGTTTCTTGAAGATCTTGAAGTTAGTGGGAGTTGTACTTAAAAACTAGTTTTTGATAGAGAAAGGGATAAAATTGAGGTAGACAAAAGTAGTAATAGTTAGCTGCCTTTCATGTGGAAAAACAAATTACTAAACAACAACTCCATAAAGAGCAAGTTCATGAAGGAACAAGTATCCAAAACAAAATGGATAAAATGATAGTAAATAGATCTTCAAGACAAATGAAATCAACAATCTCTCTAATGATTATATTGTATACTTGCAAGAGTTTGATTTTAATATTAGGCTTAGAAATGATCCTAATTCATTTTTAGGAGCCATGAATGGTGAAAACTCATCACTTTGGTATGATGCCATCAAACAAGAGATGGAATCTATGGCCAAAAATCAAAGTTTGGGAACTTGTTGAATTACCAAAGGGATCAAGAACCATTGGTTGTAAATGGGTCTTTAAGACTAAAAAGGATGCTTCTAGTAACATTGAACGATATAAAGCCTGTCTTGTAATAAAAGGTTACACTCAAGAAGAAGGCATTGATTGCCATGAAACCTTCTCTCTAGTTTATAAAAAGGATTCATTTAGAATAATCATGGCTCTTGTAGCTCATTTTGAAATTTTGATTTTGAGTTACATCAAATGGATGTAAAGACTACTCTTTTAAATGGGGATCTTGAAAAACAAGTTACATGAATCAAGTTGAAGGCAAGGAAAGTCATTTGGTTTGCAAGCTATAGAAATCTATCTATGGTTTGAAACAAACTTCCCATTAATGGTATACTAAATTCTACAATGTTATTACCTCGTTTGGTTTATAAAAAATATTATGGATCAATATATATACCAAAGGATCAATGGGAGTAAAGTCATTTTCTTAGTTTTATACGTAAATGATATTTCGCTTGCAATTAGTGATGTGGATTTTCTTCATGAAACAAAACAATTTCTTTCATAAAATTTTGAAATGAAAGATCTAAGAGAAGCCTTCTATGTCATTGGCATAGCAATTCATAGAGATAGGTCATAAAAAAAATTGAGTCTATCTCAAAAGGCTTACATTGAGAAAATTTTGAAAACATTTGAGATGTGAAGTTGTTCTCTTGCAGAGGCACCCATTATGAAAGGAGACAAGTTTACTATACTTCAATGTTCATAAAATGAGTTATAGAAGGAAAAGACAAAAAACATTCCATATGCATATGCAATAGAAAGCTCGATGTATGCACAAGCTTGCACTAGACAAAATATTGCTTTTGTAGTCAGAATGTTAGGGAGATATCAAACCAATCTACGAATTGAGCATTGAAAAGCTGCTAAGAAGGTTTTGCGATATTTATAAGGTACCAAGAATCATTTACTTATAAGCATACTGATCATCTTGAAGTGTTTGGTTATTCAAACTCGGATTTAGGAGGACGTTTGAATACAAAGTCTACTTCAAGATATATTTTCCTTCTTGTAGAAGGAGCTATATTTTGGAAAAGTGTTAAGCAAACATGCATTTCTACCTCTACAATGAAAGCTAAGTTCATTGCATGTTTTGAGGCTACTTCACAGGCAATGTAATTAAGGAATTTCATTTTTGAATTACAAGTTGTCAATTCAATAACAAAACCACTAATAATATTTTGTAACAACTTGGCTACAATTTACTTTTCTAAGAATGAAATAGGTGATAGTCACAGTAGAACCATAGATATAGAATATCTTAAAGTTTGAGAACATGTCAAAAATCAAAAGGTGGATATCCAACATATTAGTACCAAACTGATGATAGCTAATCCCATGACCAAAGTTTTGCTGGCAAAACAGTTTCAAGATCATGTGGGTCAAATGGGAATTTGTGATTCATTTTAATTTTCAACTTATGTAATTTTTGACGTTCTTAGAATCAAAGTTTCAATATTTTCTTATTTGTGCACATAAGGCTTATGTTGAAACAGGGACCCTTGAATGTTTTTAATTCATTTATAAAGAAAGTATTTTATGTGAAAGGTTTCTTACATTGTAATGCTTGGAAAGAAGTATTCTATCAATAAATATTTTTACCAAGATTCATGTTTTGAAAATTTTAAAGTGGTATTATTTATGTATAGTATCACCTTTTTTAAATTTTTGATGTGTCATATGGATCAAGTGGGAAAATGTTGGAATTATCTCTTAAATGTGTCTCATATGCCACATCACTAAATCAGATAAAACTAATTAAATTGAATTAATTAAATGATTAAGATAACGGTGATATTATTGAAAAGATATTCTTTAGCTAAAACCCATGTATAGAGTCTTCTAGGATTTTTAAGATGCACTTCCTTGATGGTAGGAAGTTGTTTTCAATAGTTTAATAGATGGGTCCCTAGTCTAGCTCTAGCCTATAACTATGCTAGTGCTTTTTTCATTAGATCATCAGCTTCTAGTTTTCGAAAGATAATAGACTAGAAGCCTCCATTTTTTCCTAATCATGTTTTCCACTTAATCCCAAAACACGAACCCAATTTCCTCCTCTTGAAAAACTACATCATACAATCATCATCTTCTAAAAGCCTTGGTATTGCTTAACCTTGATTCTCTTGTAGAAGTGTCATTATCATATTATGGCAATAGCATAGGACAAAATGCTTTGGGTGATCTGCTTAGACTATATTACTTGAACAATAATGGCTAGAGGTTAGTAAATTTAGTTTCACAGCAGTTCGAATATATTTCTAATATAGAAAACCTAATTGAGAAAGTATGTCATTTACCAGTTAATTGGTGCCTAATTGAGGGATAAAGCCATGAAAGCCGTAAACAAAGTCATGGATGCTACTTTATCAACTATTTATTGGTTGATTGGTGACTAATTAAGGGATAGAGCCATGGATGCTACAAACAAAGCTGTGGATGCTACTCTATTAACCATTTATCGATTGATTTGTAACTAATTGAGGTATAGATAGACAATTAGAGAAGCAAAATTGGAGGAAACAAAGCCTAGGGTTTTGGAGTTCATCTGTAGACCGTAGGAGAGAGGAAGGGAAAAGGGTTGTTCGTAGTATGGATAAAGGAAGAAATTGTGGTTTCAAATTTTCAATTTTCTCCCTTTAGGAATTTCATAAGGCACTGTTCAATGAGGATTTACTTGTTCTAGTACGTTTCTTGAATTTTCAAAAGAATTTTGAACTTTGATTTATTCACAATGCAAGCTTTTATACTAATCTATTGTTCATGTAGTTAATTTTTTTTATTTGAAAAACCTAGATTTAGGTTTTTGTATTATTTTTTATTTTTTGTTTGAAAGTTGATCGATAATAGATGAATTTTATTGAAGTGAAATAACTTAGAATAACTAGTTAAATTTTTAGTTTTGGAAGTGATTTTTATGGATTTTTCTATGTTTTCTCTTTATTGCACTTAATAAAAAAAACGATAGCTAGAAAAGTTAAGCTTTCAATGTTGGATTGATTCATGATTTTCTCAAATGTCTCCTTGATTTTTGTAGTGTACTTTTTTCCTAGATCTAGAGCTTTTTTCTAGAGTACTTGCTATTTTTGCCTTTATTGAATTAGAGTCTATTTCACCATTTTTAACAAGTGTAAATGAATGCATTTTGAAAAAGGAGGGGTAAGATTGCTTGTGTAGCTCATCATCCTTACTCTATCGATTTACTTAAATTGAATTTTCTTGCTTCACTTTAGGTTCAGGCCTTCTCTCTTTCTTCATTTTTTTGGATTAAATGCTCAAGAAAAGGCAAGACATATTGAGGTTTTTAATTGGAAAAAGGCAGGGTGGTGAGATTTGGAAATTTGATAGCAATTAAGGATAAAAAGGTAATTTTGACATTAAATGAACCTTTAATTTAATGTAGCATGCTTGCATGAACAAAATTTGCTTATGTATGAAGGTGACATGGCATTTTTGAACAAAGGTAATGGGTACATCACAGAAACGCGAGTTTTTACCATTAACTTGGTGTTTGAGTCTCAAACTAGAATGGTTTAGGGCTTAAAATTACAAAATTATAATTTGAGGAAACTTAGGGCCAAACTTATGAACTTTAGGGGCTAATTTGGAATTTGTGCCAACATGAAGGAGAGAAAGATGGGCAGAGGGAAGTCTAAGATATGCGTGGCTTGTTTGGCGGCTACGTAGGTCCAATGGGTCCTTTTTCTTTTTTCATATTCATCTAGACAACATGCAATTGTTGTGCGCGCTTCATTTTGCCCTTTCATGAAAACACCTTGATCATTTAAAAAAAATAATAATAAGATTTGTTTAATTTATATTTTAA
>BPVZ01000017.1:2568353-2589206 GCA_020521535.1 Rubroshorea leprosula
AGTGCCTAATGTGGAACAACCTCCATCCAAAGTTTTGAAAATTGGACAAAACATTGATATTGCCTCCTTAGAAAGTGATCCTGGCATACATCCAAAAATTTTAGATTATTCTATCAATCAACAGGATGAAATTCGTAGGGCATATATACAACTTGGTCCCTATCGAAACAATCCACCTATGTATACACTTTCTGGTTCAGAAGGAAATCTTCATCGATTTCAAACTTATTGGTTGGAAAGATTTTCTTAGTTAGAATATTCACCTACAAAAGATGTTGCCTTTTGCTTTCCTTGCTATTTGTTTGCAAAAAAATCAAGTGGGAAAAAAGGAGGGGTTGAGACATTTACTTCAATTGGATTCAAAAAATGGAAAAAAGTTAACAATGGGATAAATGTGCGTTGTTAGCTCACATGAGAAATGATCCAAATTCAATTCACAATATTGCCATTAGATGCTTTGAAGATTTTAAAAATCAGTTATGTTATGTTGAAAAGGTGTTAAATAAACAAAGGTCACAACAAATTGAGAAGAACCGGTTACGTCTCAAAGCTTCTGTTGATGTTGTTAGATGGTTAACTTTTCAAGCTTGTGCTTTTCAGAGGGCATGATGAAAGCTTGGATTCAAAGAACCATGGTAATTTTCTTGAGATGATCAATCTTTTGGCTTCTTATAATAAGGAAGTGAATGAAGTTGTCTTAGGGAATGCTCCACAAAATGCAAAATATACATCTCCAACCATTCAAAAGGAGATTTTACAAGTTTTTGCTAGAAGGTTCAAGCTAAAATTTGTAAAGAGATTGGTGATGCAAAATTTTGTTTAATTGTTCATGAAGCTCGTGATGAATCTAAAAGAGAACAAATATCAATTGTTGTTAGATTTGTTGATAAAGATGGGTTTGTGAAGGAGCGTCTTCTAGATGTACTACATGTGAAAGACATATACATTGACTCTTAAACAAGAGATTGTTCTATTTTATCCCATCACAATCTTAGCATTCAAAATGTTCGAGGTCAAGGGTATGATGGAGCTAATAATATGTGTGGAGAATTGAATGGATTACAAGCTTTAGTTCTTCAAGAATGTCCTTATACTTATTATGTGCAGTGCTTAATTCATCAATTACAATTAGCTCTTATTGTTGCAGCTAGAGAAGTAGTTGATGTTCATGCTTTTCTTCAAAATTTGACTTATATAATTAACATTGTCAATTCTTTTTGCAAACATCATGATGAGTTGCAAGCTACATATGCACTTGAAATTGCTTGTTTAGTTGAAATTAATGAGATTGAAACAAGAAGAGGAGCCAATCAGTTAGGCACTTTACAAAGACCAGCACACACAAGATGGAGCTCTCATTTTAAGTCAATATGTAGCCTTTTACGAATGTTTACTCCAATTGCCTCAGTTCTTGAAAATGTGGCTGTTGAAGGATCCACATACTCTCAACAAGGTGAAGCTACTTTTGCTCTTAAGTCATTGCTATCATTTGACTTTGTCTTCATTTTACATTTGATGTAAGAAATCATGGGTATTACTGATAAACTTTGCCAAACTTTTGCAACAAAAAAATCAAGATATTTTAAATGCTATGGGTTTAGTATCTCACACAAAAATTTTGCTTCAAGATCTAACAAATAGTGGTTGAGGTACTCTTTTACATGAAGTCACTTTTTTTTGTGAGACTCATTCCATCCAAATTCCTGATATGAGTGCTTCTTTTTGTGACATAATTCGTTCTTGTCGAAAAAATGATAGTATAACAGTTAAGCATCACTATCAAGTGGATGTATTCACAAGCGTGTTAGATTATCAATTAAAAAAACTGAATTGTAGGTTCAATGAGCAAGCTATAGAACTTCTTACTTTGAGCTCAGCTTTGGATCGTCACAATGACTATAAATCATTCAGTATTGATGACATATACAAACTTGTGGAAAAGTGTTATCCTTCAGATTTTTTAGATTAAGAAAATATTTGTCTGAAATATGAGTAGGTAAATATGAGTTGCAACAATATAAGCTTAATGTACCTACTCATCCAAGATTTCAGAATTTATCTACTATTTTTGAATTATGTCAAGTGTTGGTGGAAACTAGAAAATCATAAGTTTATCCTCTCATTAATAGATTGATTCAGCTTGTTTTAACTCTTCCTGTGTCAACAGCAACCACTAAACCAGCTTTTTCAGCTATGACAATCATCAAAACAATACTCCGTAACAAGATGGAAGATGACTTTCTCAAAGATTATATGATTGTTTACATTGAAAAGGAGATTGTAGAAATATTCACTACAAACGTGATTATAGATGATTTCTACTTTATGAAACAATGAAGGGCACAACTTAAAAATTAAAGGTACATACCTTTTGCTATCTTTATTTACAATTTAAAGTCTAGCGTCTTGCCCAGGTTTCCTTTTTGTTCCCCTAGATAATGCCTCTGCCATGCTTTATTAGCTTAGTTTGTTGTAGGTCCTAAAGAAAGCAAGAAGTGGCTGGAACCTCACCATCTCAACGGCTACTTGGTCCATTTGGGTAAGTAGAAATGATATTACTTTTGAAAAACAGCCTTAGAATGAAAATAGATTGATTGACTTAATTCAATCTAAAACTTTTTGCTAAATCAAAGGAAATTCTACTTGTGCTAAGTTCAATTTTGTGAATTGGTATCAATTCCCACTCTACTGTGTAGTAGATTTTTAATTTCCTATTAAACTTTTGATGTAATGCATGGGTGAGTACCACTTGTACTCTCTTTATTAATAATACTTTTTTATTCATAAAAAAAAAAAAGTCTAGCATCTCACCCCCCCTGAAAAAAAATTCTGGCTCCACCCCGTCAATACCATATGCAACTGTTGTTTAGCTTTTAAATTATATTATGGATTACTAAGTACTTCACATTTAAACTATTAAATATTTCATATTCTGATTTTGACAGCGTTGTCCTTACCATTGTCCATCATCTGATAATCAATCTTCCTCTTCCCTTTGTCATTCCTACCTTTACAAATTCAAACTTCACTCTTTTCTACAAAAAAGCTAATTAGATTTAAGAGAAGGAACCACTTTGTTAATTATTAAAATTACGCTAGTACTTATTAAGTCTTCAACTTTGATATGCAAACACTAGAATTGATTTTTATTTTTATGATTCTTGACTTTTATTATGCATTGTTAGTAATTGAAATCCTAATAATTTTGGAAATCATTATTGGTTAATTTGTTTCTAATTGCAAAAGTTGATAATGGAATCAAATAATGTGAATTTGATGGAGGTCGACGACTAGTAGGAGATTCCAATGATTAATTTAACTATAAGTATTGAATTAAAAATTTATTTTTAATTGTTTAGTCTCTTTCCTTTCTTCTTTTTTGTTTTTTGTTTTTTGTTTTTTGTTTTTTGTTTTTTTTTTTTTTTGTTTTTTTTGCACTATGATAGTATTCTTATGTTTTAATTAAATTATGTACATTGTTTGAAGGAAAATATAGAGGATTTTCTTCATAAGGTGGAATTAATGGCATCCAAAGTAAGGCAAAATACTAGCGTTGCTGAAAAAACATCAATTAAGACTGTTTCAATGATTGCCATTGTAGTTGATGCAACTACGTCTCTAGAGTCTTCCCAAAAGAGAAAAAAGAAGCAAGTACCCAAGAGGTTTGAGATATGGAACCCTTTCACTAGTTTCATTGATGGTGTTGGGAAGAGTAAAGTTAGATGCATATATCGTAAAACAAATTCTAGCTGGTCATTTTAAAAGTAATGGAACTTCATCATTAAAAATATCATTTATCTATTTGTAAGAAGAATAAAATGAATAAGAAAAATCAAAGCTTGTTGAGATTCATGGTTAGAAATGGTGAGGATGGAGAAGAAGTTAGTCAATTGACCATTTGGAAATTTGACCCTAAAGTGTTAAAAAGGCATTGGTTGAGTTGATTGTTATTTATGAATTTGCTTTTAGTTTAGTTAAGAAGCTTGGGTTTAAGGGATTTTGCTTTATTGCCATCAAGTTTTAAAATCCCTTCTTGTAAGACTCTCACTCTCACTGGGTCTTGCTATGACATGTATGTTGATAAGAAGAATTAGTTAAAGAAATTCTTTAAAGAAAATGCTATTGGAGTTTCTTTGACTATTAATACATGGATATTTACCCAAAGAATTTCATATATGAGCTTAACTACACAATACAGATGAACATTGGAGATTACAAAAGAAAATCACTAGTTTCTGTTTCATTAATAGTCATAACGGAGATCAATTAACTAACTATGTAGTAAGTTGTTTAAGAAATTAAGGGATTGAAAAGGTTTATACATTGCTAGTAAACAATGCATCCTCTACTGATTGTTTGGTGAAATGTATTAAGAAGAGTCTGAATAAGTGGGGTACAAGTATTCTTGCAAAGCCTGAGTTACATATAAGATGTGCAGCTCAGGTAATTAATTTGGTTGTGGATGAAGGGACCACACTTATTGAAGGGTTCATAAGTGTTATTAAAGATGATATTAACTATGTGAGGCAAAGCCCTCAAACAATTATAAAGTTCAAGGAATGTGTGGAACTTGAGAAGATTGAATCTAAGAAAATGTTGTGCTTTGGATGTTCCAACTAGGTGGAATTCACTCTACTTGATGCTTGACACTATAGAAAAATTTGAGTATCCATTTGAGAGGTAAGTTCTATACATTTGCTTTATAATTTTTTGGTGTGTATACTTATAAATTAAATTATTATATATTTTCCTTGAATTGTTATTCTTTTTTTATTGTTTTTATTGAAAGTTTACAAGGGTGAAGCACAATGTAAAGGTTGAGCTATATTCTAAATCTAATGCTATAGGTTTCCCCTTTTGCATTAATTTGGACAATTGCAAAAGAATGATGAAGGTTTGGGATTACTTTTACCATTTCACTAAGAAAGTTGTAGAAAATTTGTACACTACTTACAATCTCTAGTTTGCCAAGATTTTAGAAGTTGACTTCTTGTCTAAACAATAGGAGAATGATGTTGCTATGCTTGTAATGGCTACAGAAATGAGGACAAGTATAAGAAGTATTAAGGAGATCCAAATCAAATGAACAAGAACATATTTGTACCTGTTATGCTTGATCAAGGCATAAATAAGAATTATGTGCAATATTTATTGGTAAAGATGTTTTAAGAAGTTAAAGGAAAGATCTATGGAGGCATGGTGAGGAATGAATGCATAAAATTGTTTCAAGAATTCAAGAAGTTAAGTTCTTCTAAGTGTGCATTAAGTAGTACACACTCTCCTTAATAAGCTTTTGCTTTTGTTTGTGATGATTCTGTTGAGATAGTAATAAGGTCGGGTCATTTAGAAAAGCTAGGACACAACTTTTTTCTGACTTTAAGAGATAAAAGTGAGATGAGTAAGGCCACTAAGAAGATTGAATTTGATAGATACTTGAGTGAGGAATTTGATGATTCTAAGGAATTTGAAGTCTTTAAACGATGGAAAATGAATGCACCTAAATTTTATGTTCAAACTATCATGGCTAATTATGTCTTAACTAACCCTATCTCTACACTTGCTTCAAAATTTGCATTCTTCATTACAGGAAAAGTCCTTGATGCCTTTAAAAGCTCCCTTACCCCTTAAATGGCCTAAGCACTTATTTGTTGCCAAAATTGGTTAAAGTCTACCTCAAGGTATATTTGCTATAGTTAATTTTCATTTTCTACTAACTTCCATTAACTTGTTCTCATGTTCAATTACCTTCATTATGCTTTATTTAACATTTTTTTCATTTTGCAAAGATATTTCTAGTTTGAAGGATTTATATTTTCTTGCAAGCCTAGAGAATGGTTTATTGATTTCTTCATATTCAATTTGTTTTTATTTTGCCTCTTTTTTGAACTATTTACTTATTGTATTAGTTTGACTTGTTAGGTTTTAATAAACTTCACTTCAATTCCACCATTATAACAAGAACCTAATGCAATATATATATATATATATATATGAATATGGCAGGTTATGGGTAAAGTAATTAAAATATATAACTATCTTATAAATATAGGCTAATCTTTTATCTTGGTAACTTTATTTTGTAAGATTTAATTACTCGTTATGTTATTCTAACCTTGTTTGTTTCTAATTGTCAAACAAATAAACCAAATTATAAAAGTGCTTAACTTGTGTAGTCATACTTGTACTCCTTTTGTTAATTATATAAATCACCTTTTAAAGCTAACTTGTATATATAAAGCCTTATTTATATTAAGTTAACTTGGTTTACTAATATTACTACACTATCTTGCTCTTATTATTATTGGTACTAAAAGCTTGGACCTAGACATGTATACTATCATATCTTATCTTTTGTATTTTTGGTGAAGATGGATGCATGTCTCCTCTTATTATTATTGTTGTTGAATTGAACTAAACCTACACATTACTGCATCTTTTGTTTTGTGGTAAACATGGATGCCTACCTACTGACATTGTTAATTAACTTTGTGTTTTTGTGTAGCTTTATATTGAATGGTGGAATCTCTAAGTAAGAATATCAAACAATTGAATTCTTAAACTTGATTGCTTTTGTTCAAGTATGATATTTGAACATGAGCAGCTCTGATATAAGATATATATATATATATATATACACGGAAAAAGTATATATCAATCTTGACAACCAAAATAAATTAAATCCCAATCTTAAATACATCATTTTATTTAATTAAAACTAAATTCAAAAGTTTAAAATCTATCTTATTAAATGTTGATATTTAAATTTAAAAATTGATTATATTACAATATATAATTAGTTTCCAAATTTATATATCAATATTTAATAAGGTAAATTTCTAAATTTTGAATTAAGTAAGTTGGAACTCTAATTTTTTTTTGGGGAAGTTAGGACTGATACAAACTAATTGGGATTTTAGTTTTTAAACGTAGGTTGAGACTAATTTTTTATAAAAGTCAAGATTGAAATGCATTAACCTCTCTTTTTTATATATAATCTTGTTTTATTATAAGATATTTAATTGTATTATGTGTATATTAGTGTTATTAGTATTACTTTAAATCTTGTTATTACTATGGTATTTTTATAATTTATATATTGAATAATCATATTGCATTTTAAAATGATATTACAAGATATTTGCCTTTAATAATATATAAGTTTTGTTATGAAATAGGAAAAATATAACTATTATTTTGCTTAAATTTCCCTTTTACTTTAATTGAAACTGAAATAAAAAATATCAAAATAAATTGACCATTAAACCAAGGCAATTGACTCTTTTCCAATTCAGTAATCAATTTGCAATTGTTCAACTGAATTGTTGGTTAATTATCATTTTTTATTGGTTTGGTAACAAAACCATTTGAAACCCAACCCTAACTAGGGATACTAGAGCACCCAATGGCAAGTGTTGCCCATTCCTTTAATTGAATTCCACTTGAGCCAAATTATCTTTTTTGCTTACTCTATTTATTTGACTATCATAGTTTAGATTCATGTCACTAAAATTGTTGCTTGGCTTATTCTCTTAATCTCATTTTTAGGATTATCATGCCTTGAGCAACAAATATTAATAGAGAAAGATTCGTCTAATCTATCAATGTCATCTTAGCACCATGACTTTTCCAACTCCACTTCCAACTATGAGCCAAAGCATCTCACAAGCTTCTCACTTGCTTTCTTTATATAGTGTGCAATTTCACTATCATTTTGCAAAGTAGCTTATGTAACCCCAACAAGTAGGGTTACATAAGTTTCTCATATTTAAGTCTAAGCTTTTTACTTTTTGTAATTTAAAAGGACTTAAATTGTTTTATGGGCTTTTCCATCTCAAGATTAATTTTAACTCAAATAGCTTTGATAAATCCTTTATCTACATCCAACACCTTCCCCAAAGAACCACTTATCATACATCCAATTTACTTAGAATATAGACCAATTAGAACATTGAAAATTCTAGACCACAATGGATTAGTGGACAAGTCATTATTTGATAGTTGGAAAACCTTGAAACCTTTTTAGAATAAGGAATGAGTTATTATAGTTTCATGGGGCTTTGTAGGGAATTTGTTGAGGTCTCCAATGTATGAGAATTGAAAACAAGGAAATCTTTTCACCTATCTCAGAAATTTTGAAGATCATTTTGGATTCCAAGAGACAATTAGAGCATTCTAGAGCACCTTCATGTTTTTAGACTTCATGCAGTGGGAGGAGGTCTATGTAATCTTTTATTAGTCAAACCTAACTTGGCATGGCTCCTAGTTCATCATCTGCCATCTCAATTGCCTTTATAGGTGTGCTTAGGCACTATGCTAAGCAATTTAAAAAGGAATTAATTGTAAAAGCTTTATTGTCAAGAACAAAAGCCAAGAAACTTAATCATAAAACCACCACCAAGATCACAAACAATCAAACAGGGAAATCAATCATTGTTATAAGATCACAAACATCCAAACATGCCAGCTGCATAAAAGCTCAAATATGCTACCACTCCATAGCACCTAAGGTTAAGGGCTATAAGGCAAGTCAGCCAGCAATGCTCCAAAAGGGTTGAACACAAATGAGAGGAAGAAGATAGGGGCTCCTCAACTGAAGAGATATCCTTAAACCAGTCGCCACCTCACTCTAACCCTAAGATTTTACTGCACTGGGGCTTATATTAATAGGTATTGAAAAATGAAAATTGACATATTTAACAACTAAATAGGAAAAAATCATAAAAGAACTACATTCTATATGATATCAAATCTAAATATAAAATTCCCTAATTAACAAATATGTGACAACAACAATTTTTTGTTGTTTTTACTGAAGGATAGTCATTCTGTAATAATTAGGACAATCACACTATAATTGATTGAAACCTAACAATGAACTTTTGAAAGTCTAATATAATTATGGTTATATGCCAAACACCATGTTTTATATGTTATGTAGGTAACCTTTCTAGCCTAATTGCCTAAGAAGATTCTCCTGGATCATTAACAGCCTATTTTTCTTTAGGTTTAAGTACCATTTTAGTCCCTTAACTTTTCACTTTAGCACTAAAACTGTCCCTCATCTTTAAAAAGTACCAAAATTATCTTTAAACTTTCATTTTCGGTAGCAAAATAATCTTTCTGTCAGTTAAGTGACAGGTGGCACGTTATTTTGCCACAAAATCACATTCAAAAAATAATAATAATTACATGGAAAATAAACTTAATGAGATGGCATTTTTCTTTTTCCACGTGGTAATTTTTTCTCATTTAAATAAAGACCCACATAATTTATTATTATATTATTCATCTTCTTCTTCCTCCCTTCGTCTCTCTCATCCTTTCGCCCCTTCTTCTTTCCCAGGCTTCTTCCTCCTCACCGATGAATGGTTCGCTTAGCAAGCAGAGAGCATGAGTGAAGCGATCCCTCAAAGAAAACTGTAGCTTTGCGTTTTCTGGTGTGCCTTTTGCGGCCAACGAAATCCAAATCTTCTCTCAAACCCAGATCTGGGTTTCTCAAACCTAAATCTGGGTTTCACACATAAATTACCTACATCACATCTGCACCACCCATGGTCACCGGTGTCGTCCAACATCCTTCTATCTGATAATCTCGACCCATGCATCGCCGACGTCAGGATTGGAAACATCGAGCGCAGAAAAGAAAGAGATGATGAGGGAAATAACCAAAGTGGCACCGAATTTGATGTGTATTGTTTTGGAGTTATTTTGATAGAGCTGTTGACGGGAATGCAGGGGACGAAGGAGAGTGTGAAGCGCGAGGAAGTTGGAGAAGGAAGGGGTTGGGATTGAGGTGTTAGACTTGAGGGTTTTTCTTATTGATTTCGGATGGCCAGATCTGGGTTTTTCTTCCTCTCCAAAACAAACCCAAATCTGGGTTTGAACAAGGCACGAGCATGAAGAGCTTAAAGCTAAACTTCAGGGGCAGAAAATTCTTGAACATTTTAACAATCTTGTTGGTCCTTTTGGCACAAAGGAAGCTCCTGCAGTCATCAAATCCTTCTATGACAAGAGAATAGTTGGGTGCTTAGGAGCTGAAGGCAAGGATGAGCATGATGTTGTCTAGTTTTGGCTGCAGAAAGGCAAGCCGCATGAGTGTCCAGTGTGCTCACAGTACTTTGTGCCAGAATTAGTGGGCCCTGGGTTTGTCTCAAACCCACCCTTTTGCGCTCAAATCCCCCCTCAATCACCTAGCAAAATCCATAAAAATCACCAAGACATGAGGGACCAAAAGTTATCTTGAAACCCTACTTTTCTTTGCGTTTAAAGATTCTTCTTCATTTCTCTCAAGAACGAGCTAGCCACTGATGAGAGCTTCATTTTTGTTTTGTTTTTTCGAACTCTTGTGGCTGATTCTTGGTCCTGATTTTGCTATTGTTCTATTTTGTTAGACTGTGATTTAGTTTCTCTTTTGTTGTGTTTCAATGGTGTCGGAGGAGTCATCTGGGTTTTTTCAGTGGTGTCGGACGAGTCATCTGGGTTTGAGAAAAACCCAGATTTGGGTTTGATTTGGAGAGGAAGAAGAAGGGACAAGAGAGATTGAAAGTGAAAGAGGAAAAAGAGATGACATGGATGAAAAAGAAAATCATTATTTTTAAATTAAATAAAATGCCAACTCATAAGAAAAAAAAGGTACTATGTCATTAGTTAAGAAAAAAAAAAAGATTTGTTGGCAGGTTAACGTGCCACCTGTCCATATAACTGATAGAAGGATAGTTTTGGTGCCGAAAATAAAAATTTAAGGATAATTTTGGTATTTTTTAAAATTGAAAGACAGTTTTGATATCAAAGTGAAAAGTTGAGGGATCAAAATGGTACTTAAACCTTTTCTTTATTAGCGATGCTGCAGAGCTTTCACTTGCAGAATCCAATGCATGTGCAATAGGTCTTGAAGCTGCAATTTTGGTATCTAACATATACCTACACCACAGATTTGAACTTTAGATTATAAACTTAAATCAAATGTGAATGGATAAATTGATTTATAGTTTTTATCAATACATATTTTTACAAAAATACGTAACTTTTGCCTTAAAAAAAAAAAACAACTGTAAATAAGGATACAGTTTTTTTTATTTAATTATATGAATTTTTAAAAATTTTAAATTAAACAATAAATATTTATTTTTTAAAATAAAAATACAAATTTTATATATTTTTCATTTTAAAATATAAATTTTACTGTATTTCAATTAAAATGATTCTTTATTATGTCATAATTAGCATCCAATAAATTTTTAAATAAAAAAAGTAAAACAAAATCCTTATAATTATAAATGATTCATTATTAATTAAGCTGTGACTTTTTTTTTTTTTTCTAATGGAAAATTAAGCCGTGACTTAACAAAATTAATAAAGCCAGCTTCGACGCAGCTCAATACAGTCAAGGTCAAACGTGGAATTGATTATCTTTTCACCCGGTTTTGCCCCTAACGAAATTACATATTACCAGAGGAAGTCCCTTATCAGTGCCACCGCTTAACTCGGTGACGCAGAAAGCAAAACCGCCACTCTCCACTCTTTTGAAGCTTCTACTCTCCGCACCCATGTCGCATGCTCTTCATCTCATCGCCAAGAACCTTCCTGGTAAATTTTCATTTCATCTTTTTGCCTTCTTCCCTTGTTTCTCCTTAATCCTTTCCTCGCCTTCTGTTTGATTTCTGAGAAACTGGGAGAAAATGAAAGAAAATTTTGGGTCGGAAATGGGTTTTCTAGGAAACCCTTTTTCACTTTCAGCAACCAAGAGAGTTCTAGGGACTTTAAGCTTTAATTTGCTTTCACTTAACTCAAACATATAATTGTTTGGATTTATGATTTTTTTTTTCTTTCTTCCTTATCTGTTGTAACTTGTATGTACTGAGACTTGGTTGTAACTCTGAAATGGACTATTCTATCTGCTCTGCACAAAAATTCTTGGTAGTCTGTGCTGACATTAGAGTTCTCCAAATGGGTTATTGTAAAAACTTTGTCTTTACTTTTCTGAAGCATGTTAGCCATTGAATGTATTGACAAGACACTATTTTTCCTTTCAACATAGAAAGAGTTGGATATGAATTTGGATTTAGGGTTTTAGGTGGATAATTAGTTCAAAAAAAGTTACAGAAAGGTTATTGGATATTTGTATTCATAATTATGTTTGTCTTACATCTGATTTTTCTGGTCGGGTTATATATACATCTTATGAATTATGATTGATGAGGGATTTGGCTACTTATGTGTGCTAGTTTTAGTTCTTGTGTGAAATGAAGTGGGAATGTTGATGATTTAACCAGTGGGTGTTCATGGTTGGTGGTTGCAGTTGAGGTGGTAGGGTTCTGATATTGACCATGGTTACAGTAATGTGGTTTTGCTAGTTTGGTTATGACTGCTTGCGCCAACTGTAATGGTATTGTTTTTTGGAAGTGGAGGCAAAGCTACGTTAGATAGAGGAATATGATACTAGTACTCTAGCGGCAGCTTCCATCAATTAATCTTAATCTATGAGAAAGATTAGAAGCTCATGTAATTATAATGGTAACGTGCTGTATGCTTCAATAGACATTGGGTTGGACTTTAAATGTTCTTGAGTTTGTAGCGGTATGTGGTGGTAGTGTTGGATTGGTGGTCTGGAGTATGGAGAATACCAGTTCTTTGTCATGACTGCGGCTGTTGAGGAAGGAATGACAGATTTGAGGGTAGTGCATTAGGGTTCTATATCTTAGAATCCTTTTGGGTTATGTTACAATATTATTGTTATTACCATGCTTAGATCCTTCCATAAGTATATAGATTAATGAATTTCCTCATTTTTTAAAGTTCATACAGATTGATGTTGCTTGGGTCATTGTGATTGCGACTGTGTTAGGTTTTTAGGGTTTTTTTTTTTTTTTCTTTTAATAGTTTTCCTTTCGATCTATTTGGTGCTGGTATGAAGTTTTTCATGCATGAAAGGAAAACAGTCAAAATGATATTTTATGCTTATGGTCATTTGGAGGCTAAAAATTAAGATTGAGATTATTATTTATTTATTGTTGAGCATGAGTCCTGATGTTCTTGCAGGTTATGGAGTGGCAGATAAGAGATGTCTCCCTTGTTCAGGTGTTTCTGGAAGAGCAATTGCTATATCTCCTCACTCTTTGCATGGTCAGCGTAGAATACATTCACAGGTGAAGATTGGATCCTTAAAATGTTTTCCTGGGGAAGCATCTTTTGTGTGCAGAGCAGCTTCTAATGGGCATAGGAGGAACCAAGACTTCTCTAAGCAGAAACGTGGATTCCGAGGTGTGAACAGGAAAAATGAGGACAGAGAGAGCTTTGAAACCTCTGATGAATCTGAACCGTTGTTTTCAAAAAATGGTCGATTACCCTCCCTCTCTGGTTCCTCAAAATTCCAAGCCACTGCAGCCCCAGGACAGAGAGAGAAGGAGATTGTGGAGCTTTTTAGGAAGGTCCAAGCTAAGCTTCGAGAAAGAGCTGCAGCCAAAGATGAAAAGAAGGTTGAACTTTCACAAGGAAAAGGTAAGGAGAATGAAACAGTAGATTCCCTGCTTAAGTTGTTGAGAAAACACTCAGTAGAACAAGGGAAGAGAAAAGGGAGCAGTGGCAGCCGTGGCAGCCGTGGCAGCCGTGGAGACCTTAATTTGGGTCACCGGAAAGAGGATGGCTCTTACAATGAAGATAAAAGCTCTAGCCTCTTTGACACAAATGGTGATTTGAGGAATGAGGCTAAAGAAGCTCATTCCCACAATTTAAGAAGACCAGCATCAAATTTCAGACGAAGGTCACCTGTTCCACAGGTGAAATATCAGTCCATTTATTCCAGCGCTGTCAATTCTGAATCACAATTGAATTCAAATGGGAAGAGTGAAATAAGTTCTGTTGAGTCACCTCCTGAATACAACTATGAGCCTGTGTTAGAATCTGAGCTAGAGGAGGAACTGGACTCTGGAGATGAGGAGGAACTGGACTCTGAAGATGAGAAGGAACTGGAGCCTGAATCAATCTATGAAGATACCAACGTATTTGATTATGCATCAGAAATTTCTGATGGTTCTGATATTGATGATGCCGATAATGATTTGGACGAGGACAAACAAGAGGAGTCTGAAGAAGAAGATTTGAGCGCGTTGAAGGTAACAGAACTCAGGGCACTTGCAAAGACTCGTGGTGTAAAGGGGTACTCAAAGATGAAAAAAGATGATTTGTTGGAATTGCTAAGTAGTAGCCATTCTAATTAGTGATGCTGGAAAAACGCAAAAGACTGAAGCCTACTTAAATTTTGTTGGTTATGATCTTTATGAAATTCCCTTTGGTTTTTTATGTTGTTTCCCAAGGATAATGGTAGGTAGAACTAATTTTTGAGAACAAATTTCAGACGAATTTATAATAGCAATTGATCATGGTGTGGACCGTTTTACATGAAGTCACATAATCAACTTTAGAAATAATTTTATCTCAAATTTTCTTCTTAAATTTTAGTCCCAAGAATCATTACATGTTTCCCAAATGATTCATGCAACATTAAGGGCCTGTTTAGTAAAGAACATTGTTGCCTACAGAAAACTAAGGTGTTTTTTGGGTAATTGCTACTCGGGAAATAAAATTACTTGTGTTTGGCATGTTGAGTTTTATTACCAGACAAGTACATGGAGGTTAGCAGAGTGAGAAAAAATAGGAAATAATTACCATTATTTACAAATCATTTTTATTTTTATTGTTGATTTTTTATTTTTTTTCAAATAAGCAAAGTAAGGTTACAATAAATTGATAATTTTCATCCAATTGTCACCATACCTTATCCTGTGTAGAATCTTGGTTCTGTCACCGAATAAAATGTAAAATTGAAATACTGATATCTACTTCTTTCATTTCAAAATAATTATTGTTGTTTTCTTTAAATTTATTCAAAATTAATAATTATTTTTTTATTTTTTAAGATAAATAAATATTTTTTACTTTAATCCTATAATTATTTATTTACTTTGATTAATTATCCTATTACAAAAAATCTCTTTTTATTTATTTATTTATTTTTTGATAGATTTATTTTTTATTTCTATATGAAGGGAAATATAGATAAATATATAAACTATTCTAAATTTTTAATTTAAAAAGAAAAAATTTTAAAAATGACTATTATTGTAAAATAAAAAGAGTATATTTACAATACACAAAACGTATTTGTTTTGTGTAAGATATTAGACATATAAAAATCATTTAAAAATATTATCAATTGTAAATATTTTTAAAAAAAATGTATTTTCAATGGCTATTGTATTTTCCTGACTCAGATTAGTATAATGCAAATTAGTTATTAAATTTTTGGAAACTAAATGCTAAATCAAATATTTTATTTATATAAGTTATACATGTAGTTTTTAAAATTTATTTAATATTTATAATTTTTATTAAATAAATTTTATCTATTAATATATATTTAACAGCTTTCAATTTTTTAAAATAAAAAACTGATTTTTTTTTCGCTGAAAACAAAGAAAAAACTGATTATACCTACCAAATAAACTAAAAAATTGAAATATTAACTTTCACAATTCAAATATTAATTTTTAAAAATATTAATTAAAATATAATATTTTTAAATTGTGGATATCGTGCAAAAACAACTTTTCCCTCACCATACAATCACCTCGTTTTCTAATAGTCTGCAAAAAGATCATTGCCTTTCCAATTTTCCTGCTAAATCCTGTGTCTTTGAATCTCGTGTCGAGTTGAAATTTTGGTGGGTTGTATGTATTGGCGCTGTCGTTCATATATCTTGTTTCATGGGACAGAAAGTTGATAAAATGGGGAAGCAGCAACCCAGAGACGAGCTGCTTTATCTTGCCGCCGTTGCTGGAGATGTGGAAGCCATTAAAGCCCTTCGCCTAGATGGTGCTGCCCTTGAGGTAACAATTTGCAATTTTTTATAGTTATATGTGATGTTTGATTCATCAAGTTGCGTCCTTTCCATGTGGGTTCATGAGTTGATATCAGAATTTGGTCACTTGAAAAGATTTGGGTTAACTCGTTGATTGATTAAGTTCAATAAGTCACCATACCGAGGTAGGTTTACTAGCTTTTGGTGGCATATTTGTTGCTAAAATGCAATTATGGTTATTGGGTTTTGTAGAGATGGGATGACATGTTTACTACTAGCATAATTGGATGGAATCTTAGATTCCTTTGGCAGTTCACAGAAATAAGTGAAGAAGTGGGACAACTGTGTCCTATGGGATTGCTTTTTATGTATCTTTTTGTAAAAGCATAGTTGTTTCCTGATGTAGTGGATTGATAGAGAAGGAAAGACTGCCCTCATTGTGGCTTGCATGAATCCGGGACTAATTGGCGTGGCCAAAACTCTGATTGAAAAGGGTGCCAATATCAATGCTTATCGTCCTGGTAAGTTTTGAAAGTGATATATTGTTCACTGAGTTGTTGATTTTTATGATAAAAATTGAAACTCTGCTAAAGGTTATATCATGAGTTGCATTTTGCAGCTAAACTTTATCAAGTCCTAAATGTATTAAATTGAGTGTACTGATGAGCCATGGTTTTGATTCCGGCTCTTTAACCATTAATATGGAGATAACATACAAGTTTTTTCCTTATGCCTCTTCATTACTTACTTAGCTTGTAATTGTTGGTTGGCAGGGTGCAATGCTGGGACCCCTCTCCATCATGCGGCAAAAAGAGGCCTGGAACAGACTGTAAAGCTGCTTCTCTCCCATGGAGGTATATCTTCTTATTTGATTAATGCTCAAGATGCTATCATTATTAGAATGGCCTTGGAATCTTAATTGGTGTAAAGGGACAAAATATGTTGGTATTTTCTTCAAGTGTAATGAAATCTGTTTCTTCATCAATTATTCAGCAAATGCTCTAGTGAGGAATGATGATTGTCTAACTCCACTTGATGTCGCTAGAATGAAAGGGTACACAAGTATTGTCCATGCAATTGAGGTATGCCTGAGAGATCTGGAAACTTAAATTTATCCAAGCAAGAAAAACCCTCTATTTGCAGTAGGTTACTCTCATTTCCAAAGTTTCATACTTCCATTGTTTACAACAGAATCATATTTGCTATTTTTCTGGCTGGATGAGGGAGTTCTATGGTCCAGGCTTTCTTGGAGGATTTTTAGCTCCACGGCTGTTATCAAGAAAAATGTCTGTATAATGTACAACTGCCACCTTTCTATCTCATTTTACTTAATATCCATTAGATATGACATGCAGATTAAAAATTTATCTTACTGTTCCTCCAAAAGCCTTCTAGTCCATTCTTAATCTTATTTTTTATGTGCTAAGAAAGGTGCACTTGTTGCAGATGGGTTGTCATAATACCTTGTGGATTTGGCAATGCCATTAAACCTCCCAGATTTGAGCTTGCCATATATTCTACATTACAGGTGTTCTTAACTGAATTGGTTAGCTCTCTTAAATATTGATGTTCTGAATTTTTGACCTTATGACATTATGATGAATAGGATGCCCAGCCCCGGACTGTTATTTCCCTTTTAAAGGCTGATATTGAGGAGCCCAAATTCCATAAACCAGATCCTTCTATTTCCATATTTGATCAGTTAACCAGTAAGCATCTACCGTTGAACCTATAGTTTGTATGGTAAACAAGTTTTAGTCTAAAGTGAAGCTGGTTCTTGTGATTCTATTAAGTTCTCTTACTCTCAAAAACAAAAACAGGAATTTAACAATTTCTATTCAGTGTTGACAGTGTAGATACAGTCTCAATTTATAGGGGCCAGGCTTTATTTTTTGTTTGCTTCCTGTTTCATATACATTTTCCTTTAAGATCAAATTTTCATGAGGGTTGTTCAGTGTAGTGAATTATAACATTGAAGCAAAACAAGTTTTAGTTCTTGCTTGGTTTTGATTTTAATTATGGGGTCTTTCACAGGACTGTTCAAAAGGCACTATGATATCTTACATCAAAGAGAAGCAATTGTTTACAACTAACTTTGATCTGAAATATTGTTACAGAAACATTTATTATTCCAAGAAGGTCCTGCCTGACACTTTTTACATATTGTTAACATTCCAGCAATACTCTTGGTATTTGATTAGTTTTGATATAAATTGACATATGACTCTGAACCTTTACCTCATACTTCCGAATCAGCCAAGAAATTAGAAGGCTGGAAGTTGGATGGTTGAGAAAGAGGCCTATTTTTGTTTCGTCTTTTTTAATCTTACATTTCTTTTGTTCATCACATCAATGAAATGGATAACAGACTCCATGGAGACTTCTCTGAATGTCTAAAATTTACAGTTGATATGGTAATTCTAGAAGTTTTGGATGATAATATTTATTAGTATAAATGCAGTAGCTGATTTAGCAAAATGAAAAAGTCGAGTATTACAGCCAACCCACCTTGTTATTGCAGTTCCTTATTCTCTGACAATCCTTAAATATGTATGTATCTGTCATGTTTTTTTGTTGGGGCTTCTCTTTTATTTTATTTCATTGTCAGAGACTCGATTTAAGCTTGCTCCTGGGACTGAAGGTGACAAACAGCAGCTTCAATGGCTGTACAGTGCATGCAGGGGAATTCCTCCGGTAATTATGGAGAAACCTAGACATTGAGTTTATTTCTTGTCTGTGGATTTTGTTAGTAAAATAACCTCATTTGTCATGTCATGTTGCACCAGTTGGGGAAATTTGGTTTGTATGCTCCCCAAGGCTGAACTTCTCTCTTTGCTCAATTATTTTCTAATAAACCCTGTCAGTTGTCTTGTATCTACAAGCTTTAATACTAATATCGACTTTCATTCCAGGCTAGGCCTTCCTTAACTGATCATGACAGCCAAATCTTGAGCACAGCATCCACACATCAAATTGCTTCAGAGGATAGAATTCAAGATTCTTCAAATAATCACCAGATTTCTGGGGTAGCTCATTGGGAAAATTCCACAAATATTGAGAATTACAACGGGTGGGGTACACCTGCTGTTCCAGCACATCCAGAGTCCAGTAGCAGTGCTTGGTTGCATGAAGTGCCAAAGGAAGACTATAATGGGTGGGGTCTGCCTGATTCTAAACCAGCTGGCAAGCAAAATCTGGGTGTTGATTCTGCACATCTGAAGTCAAGTGGCTCTGGTTGGTTGGATAAAGTGCCAAAGGATGACTATAATGGGTGGGGTGTCTCTGATTCTAGACCAATTGGCAAGCAACGTCAAGGGATCCAAACCCAGGTTGATTTTCCTTCCCTTATTGTCCATGTCAGTAGTAACTTCAGTCCGTCCGTTTCCACAGCTCCATCTGCCCCACCAATTCCGAATGAAGTCTTAGATGAAGGGTCAATTCTATATCCTTCAATCGACCTCAATCCTGTGAACATGTCCATTCATCCTACAACAGAACATGGGGCTTCTTCAACAACAAACAACCCAACAGATGGAGGTGGTTCATCCTCATGTATAATATGTTGGGAAGCTCCAGTTCAAGGTGCATGCATTCCTTGTGGTCACATGGCCGGTTGCATGTCTTGTTTAAATGAGATAAAGGCTAAGAAAGGTCTTTGCCCTGTCTGCCGAGCCAACATTAATCAAGTTGTAAGGCTCTATGCGGTATGATGAAAACTCATAGATCTGTGGCTAGAATTATTTCATGTGAGATTGAACTTCTTGAACTTCGAGTTTTTACTTCCAAATCAATTGCAAATATGATTATACCATTTCTTGTATAGAAAGGTTAATGATACATTACATGTTCTTTTATATTAGCATGAACACAATAAATTCCACCATCAGCTATGTGCTTTTTAGCCACAAATTTGGAATTCAATCCTAGTCTCTACTTGCCAAAAAAGTCAAAAAATGAACACAATAAATTCCTTGCTGAATGCTCCAATGCTTGTGGGTCTCATGATCTTTGAATGAACAAATCAAGATATGCTAATCGGACACTTGTCCTTCCTGACCATATCCAGGAAAACAAAGGTGACCATATCTACTCCAAATCTTTAATGATACCCTTCAGGTAAACCAGTTCTTTTGAGTCCTCAATTAAAGTGGATGCAGATCCCCGCAGTTCAACATCTACCAGGCATCATGACATGCCTTCAGTAAAAAAGCATAGATAAATACATTTGGGATCATCTCAACTTAGAAGCCGAGTGTTTCAGCTCTAATGCTTACCAACGACAGAATTTAAGGCATAATCACCTAAAAGTTCTCAATCTTTTCTTATCACATACATCTTTTGACCCTCTAGGGTTTTTCTTAACTTATTGAACAATATTGTTAATTTAACATTACCAAATCATGTTTCTCTTAATTGAAAATAAAAAAGGGGGGGTGGGGGAGAGAGAAACTTCATTAGTTCATTTACTTGCCTTAAAAGGGATAGATATGGAGGAGATGGGTTGGTTATTAATATTAAAGCATGTAAGGAGAATGATGTTGTCTTTGTTTGATGATACCAACCACTATGAAAGGTGTAATTAATATGAACAATATTAGATTTTGGTCATGTATAATTTTTTTTTTAATAATAGTTTTAATTAAAGACAGATCATTCATATTAAAACTAAAAAATTTACAAAAAATTACTTTTGCCTTACTTATCAAGAAATTAAACCTTAATCAACACAATTGAATGTGAAATTTGGCTAAAATATGAAAGAGAAAAGTGAAAATTAAGATGTTTTAACATTTTAAGTGTTAGAACTCTTTAAAATTTTTTTTATTAGTCTCACTATAAAATTATTTAAATACCTTTAATGAATTTTTATTTCATGTTAATTTATTAAATATATTTTAATCTTCTTATTATCATTTCTTATATTTTAATTATTAGCATGTTTTGATCTTTCTCATCCAAAAAATATGCAAATAAGGATGTTAACTTTATAATTTTTT
>BPVZ01000017.1:2604229-2614888 GCA_020521535.1 Rubroshorea leprosula
TCTATACATAAATAATAATAATAATAATAATAATAATAATAATAATTAATAGGACAAAATGCATATATGCCAATTCATTTAATTAATAATTTATTATTTAATATAAATTTTTTAAGGTAAAAATTTAGTATTAAAATTGAACATTTTTAAGGTGGGCAGTGACAGTCCAGCATTATTTTTTTTTATAGTGATTAATATATATTTTGTTTCAATATATTATATAATATATTTATTAAAAAAATTTTATTCTTAATTTTTAATTAAAGTTAAATAAACTTAAGGATATAATCATCCATATAAGATATAAGATCCAATTGAATTGATTGTATTTATATTATACTTTAATAATTAAATCAAGATAAATGTCAAAAAGTTTATTGAACTAAATGTGTAGTAATTATTTGCTTATATTTATATCTATAACAATGGAAGTTGCTTACCTCAAGAGAAACATATATGTATCTTTTTATTTTGTAAAGAGGAGAGATTCATTTATATATAAATTTTATACATTACACTTATATAAAATTTTGATCATCGTCTCACTATTTTTAATGTTTGAGATTTATCATAATTTTTTAAATAAAAAATAATTATCTTTATAAATATAAATAAATCTCATCCATTGAAAATGCAAACATAAAGCATATTTTTGTCTTTTTCAATAATACTTTATTAAAATAATATAATTTTGAAATATTTTTCTTCTTAATTTTTTGCAATACATATTGATACCCACGCATATATACATATATATATATATATGTATACTAACTTTTAAAATAAAAAAGAGTCTGCTTTAGTATTTTTTTCATAATACTTTATTAAAACGATAAAATTTTAATGTATTTTTCTGCATAATATTTACAATACAAGATAATACCCATTAATCCCATATATATATATATATATATATTAATCCCATAAAGCTTAGTGTAGGGTAGGATGTTCTCTCAAAAATTTTTTAAACGGACTTGTTTAAAAACTTATTTTTAAATTATTATTTTTTTAAAATTAATTATTGGATTAAAAATTTTATTCATATAGATAGTACATGTTAATTTTCAAATTAATCTAACATTTTTAATAAAAAAATTTATTTATTAATATATATTTAATAATATTAAATTTTTTTATAATTACTGAACTAGTAAGGCCTCTTAAATCAATTTTTAAAATTGATATATATGATTATTACTATGTCATATTGTGTGTATTAAACTTTAACTTAAAACTTTTTATTTTTAAAAGAACGAAGGAGACTATTTAGCCACAACCTAGAGAATTGATCGAATTGGAAAATTCGGCACAAACTTAATAATTGGACCAAATATATTCTATATTTCCATGAGTTGGGACCAAATGTACCGTAACTCTCTAAAATCCTCAGCCTCGATCAAACGTGTCAACTCAAGGCTTCAAAATAACTAATTTTAATTTATAGGGTGAATCGCATGGGTGGTCACCCAACTTTATTAAAATCAACCTTTTGGTCACTCAACTTTTAACCCTGACAAAGTGGTTACCTAATTTCTTAAGTTATCCAAGCGTTAGTCACCCACAATTAATATTAACTGAAAATGTTAAATAATCATTAAGGTGGCTTGGTTAAATGCCACGTTAGATCTGACATGGCATTACCAACATCAGGTGGCACTCATTGGCTCTAAAAACATGAAAATTATAATTTAAATCCCTAAAATTCTGGTGAATTATTTTTTACCCTTAATAACAACCATTTTAAAGGCCTCGAATGTATTCATTGTTCTCTAATTTGTCAACCACATTTTTCCCCCCATTCAAACATTAAGACAACCTTCAGTCACCTTAAATCATACTCAATGATTATGCTATATTGACATTGATTGAAATCAAATTTCTTATGGTACTATAAAATTTTAAGCATTTTACTAATTAAAATGAAATCTCTTTTCATGTGCTAAACTAAAAATACAGAAAAGAAAAATAGCAACCAAAAGCTAAAAAAAGTGATAGGATTTGAACATTAATCACCAAAAAAAGAAATAGCATTAATTATCATTTAATTAGTTGATAAAATATCTATATCCATCATTCAAATGCTTTTGAAGCAAACACCAATATTCATAAAAAAAAAGACAAAATTTCTTGGACAAGTATTTCAATTCTAGAGTTTGTACTGCAAGCAATCCATCCAAATCAAAAATGAGAAGGAAAAAAAAAAAAAAAGGAAAAGAAAAGCTTAACAAAGTCCATTGGTTTGTATTTTCTTTTCTTTGGTTCTATTTGTGATATTATTGACATTGCTCAAGAAATTGATTAAGGCTTAACAACCCATTTACATTTTCCTATTAACTGTGGGTGACTAACGCTTAGATAACTTAAGAAATTAGGTGACCATTTTGTTAGGATTAGAAATTGAGTAACCAAAATGTTGATTTTAATAAAGTTGGGTGACCACCCATGATATTCACCCTAATTCATACTTACCTAATAAAGAGAAGATATTTACCTGTGGGTTTGAGGAAAAAGTCATAGAATGTGGAAAGTAATCAGTATGCTGGGGTTTCTAATAATTAAACCAGATCATGGAGACAAATAAATAAAAACCAACTAGAGTTTATGAAAGAAGAAAAGGAAATCCTAATATAAATAGGCTCACATCTCTTAGATTGTGTGTGCTGAATTAACTTGTCTTCCAATTGGGCTGGTATCATGTGTTCCTCTTTAAGAGTTTGTTACTTGCCTATTGTAATTATATGATTTCTATTTGAATATTGATGGATACACATTTCAATTTAATATATTGCATGATATACTTATTAAAAAATTATTTTTTTTTAAATTTAAAATTAAAGGCTAATAAACTCAAGAATGCAATTATGCATATAAAATGTAGAAATCGATTGAATTAGTTATATTTATATTATATTTTAATAACTGAATCAGAACCAATGTCAAAAATTTGTTAAACCAGGTATGTATCAATCATTTTCCTTTCTACCTTGATAAAATTAAGGAACTACATTCTCTTAAGAAAAAGTGTTATAAAACTCTCTAGGCCCTAAACTCTATGGTGCTTTGACCGCTAGTCGCTTCTGATTTTTTTTTTCCTCGCCTCTTCAATCTTCTGGTTTGTGACAATTTGCACAAGAGTCTTAATATAATACTTGTTTCAAATATGAAATTAATTGGTAATAACTGATGTTATATATATATATATATATATATATGTAAATTACATATGTGTTTTATTGTATTTTGATATAAGATTTTACCACTCAACACCTCTCAAGTGTAGGTCAAATATGAATGTTTGGTTTTTTCAAATGGCATAATACACTCCTTACATGTAGACCAATATATGAGTTTTGAGTTCTATCACATGAGCTAATTATGGGCTTGACAAGATTGTATCCTCCTCTAATATGAAGAGATAATTTACAAGTGAATCTAATCAACACAAAGTTTTCATTCAACTTAAAACTTATTTATGATAGATGGAGTAGTCCTTTTTATATTTAAATAACATAACTTTCCAATGTGTTTTTCTTGTGTCTAAATTTAGCACTCAACACACTCCTCTTTTCTCTTCTTCCTCTGCTTATAATTTTGCAATTTCTTTTCCATCCTTCTTTTTTTTTTTTTTTTTCAAACAACAACAATAAATTTGTTTTATTATTGGGAGTATAAGGGGTAACCTACCCCTTGCCTGTTACATGTTCAACTCTCCAACCACTGTCGTTTCCATCCTTGTTATCCTTTCCTTCATTGAAGCCTTTCTCATCTCAAATCCAACAGGTTTTCTTCTTCTTCATTGTTTCGTTTCTATTTTGTACAAATAGTAGGACAGGAGATGGGAAGAAGGAAATTAGACAAAAAAACAAAAAAGGTTATCTTATTTAAGTATATAAAACTTTAATGTTTTAGGTTACATCATCATCAGCGAAGAGGATGGATATTTGTGTTAATTCTTAAGAGTAGATTACAAGATATTCAATACAGATTTAGCGCTTGAGACTATAAGTGTGTTTATATATATGTTAGCTCTTACAAAGGTTGGCGCTTGTGAATTTCACCCTTGTTTTAGTTATATTTAGTTTATCCTGTATCTTGTATCTTTTTTTCTTTTGGGGGGGGGGGTTGGTGGTGGGGTGGTTTAGCTCTGCTTATGCTCAATTATATTTATAGATATATAAACCCTTAATTTATGAGATAAGATATTCCTTAACTTTGTAAATGTCATTTAAAAAAATTACTGTAAATGTTATAATTATAATATCATATAAAATTATAAATTTACAATTATGACATAATATTAAATAAGTATAAAGTAGCATTAAATGAGTAGATGCATATAATATCATGAGTCAACTCTTAAATGTAAGAAGGCTAATTTTACAATAGCACATTATGTTATAAGCATATAATGCTAATAACATTTTGAAGAAAATTATAAGTATTAAAAAAATAGATAAAAACAAAGTTAAATGGTAATTTTTGCTACCTCCATCAATCCCTTGATAATAGTCTATTTTTTACTCAAATTTGTCCATATTAATTATTGTTGAGAGATAAATAATTTATTTTCCCCTTAACTCTATTGTTTCTTGATTTAATTATTCATCATTTCACCAAAACTCTTTCTTTATCTTCATTGTTCAGAAAAGTATGTTAAAGGTCGATTTTGATAAACAAAAAGATAAGTCAACATCATTCTCCATATTAGATTATCAGCCCAAATTAAAAGTCAAACATAAGAGCAGTCAACAATATCCTACTATCACTCTACTAAAAACAACGAGCCCAAGAGGGCAAAAGACCAAAACTTCCACCATTGTGGGCAAAAGACCAAGCCCTAGAAGGCATTGTCTTCTTCACATGATCTTAAATCCATCAAAAGATGTGCCATCCTTTGGTGATTGCCTCATGCATGGTAACGTGATACTTGATAGGTGAAACGACAAAGATTATCATCTAATGCAGTGATATAAACATCAGTCTCTTGCCATTTGCGAACAACAAGCCATATCATAGGCAGAGGTCTTATTAATCACAAATAAAGAGTTCTCATTACAAAAGCTCCTCATCATTGATAGGGACAAGGGCTTACATATGTTATAATTTAGCGAAACTCTCATTAATCACAAACAAAGGGTTCTTGTCATTAGCTCCCCATCATTGAGATAGACAATGGACTTATATACATATTTCAATGTGGCAAAACTCTTGTTAATTACATACAAAGGTTCTTGATATAATAACTTCCCGTTATTAATACAAACAATGTGTTTACATATATTTCAATCTGGCAGAACTCCCATTAATGACAAATAAAGGGTTTTTGTCATTAGCTCACTATCACTGATATGAATAATGAGCTCATATATACTCCAAAGTCCCTAGTTGTGATTGACAATAGATTTGATTCAAGAAGGCATTGACTCTTTTACCAAACCAAAAGCCTGACAAGGAGGTGAACTATCTTTTGGCAATCATCAATGTTGACAAAGCAAAATTCCACATTTGACAAAAGTCATCATTATTCAAGATTAACAAAAATTCAACAAAAGTTGTCACTTGTCACAACTGACAAAAGTTCGACAAAAATTGTCATTGTTCATGATGATAAAAGTTTGGCAGAAGTCATTATTGTTCACAACTAACAAAAGTGTGGCAAGTCGACATTGTTCATGATTGGGTCGACATGGTTCATGTTTGGTGAACTATTACCAAGATCCGTCACTGAACCTCACTCACTAGTCCTCACTTGCCATTGCAGAAGATCAAATGATGGAACGTCATTGCTAAATCACGCAGGAGGCAAAGATTGTCAATTTGTCGTAGGAATTGTCGACAACAATGACAATGTTGGCAAGGAATTTTCAAAAGAGTTTGCTTGTCATTCATGACTTGTTAAAAAAATTATTTTTTGTAAGACATTGATAATTAACAGAGAAATATATCATTGTGTAGTTTGTCAAACCTATGGAACCAAGTCCATAAGGATAATAGGAAAGATTATGGGAGTAGTGGCATGGAAAGCATAGAGTGATCAATGTTGCCTCATTGTCAAAACGAGATGTTGGTGTGGTAAAGCTTGGTGCCACCCTTGTCAAACCTTTTCAGACGAACAAAGGAGAAAGGCTCACTAAAAGGTGTAGAATGCTTGTCAAAGGGTAAAAGCTCATTGTTTTTATTCTTCTTGTGAAACCCAAATCTAGGAGAAAATAAGGGAGTAACCCATTGTTCAAGGTAGTTTGACCTACCCAATAAAACCATTGTAAAAAACTATGGATTCATAGCCAAATAGGGCAAAATATTGTGCTGCTCTGATAACTTCAAATTTTTAGCCAAAATACCTTATTGTCCAATAGGTAAGAGAAAGGTGTGTCAGGGTTAACAGATGACGAACATGTGTCCTCATCTAACTTGAGATGCCCAGCCAATGGTTTTAGGTAAATTTACTTCATAAAATTACAAAATCAATCCTAGTACTATAAATACCATCTTCTTTCTTTTTTTCACAATCTTTGTAACCTTTTCACCACTTTTTCAATAAATTTTAAGGTTTTGAGGGTTGCAAAATTTATTTCTCTCTTTTTAGTAGCCTTCTTTCTTAAAAGCCATTCACTTTCCCTCATTTTGATTCACAAACACTCACCAAATACACAAAATATTCCATCAAAGTTGTAGATCTCATCAAAAGCTACAAGATAATGGTCTATAACCTGTGATTCTCCTTCTCTTGTAAGTTTTCTTAGCACAAGTTCAACTATTGCTTCCAAATGAGGAAATCTTCATCATCTTCTTCTTCATAGAGTAAGCTTCCATGGTGGTTAACCTACTAACAGAGATAAAGCTTGCACCATGAAAGCAACCTTTTTAGATCTGTCATTCCTTCTCTAACCCATCTTTTTCTAATTCTTTCCTTTCTGTTGATGTATATGAAAATTTGATACATCAATGAAACACATATGCATTACCATGCATGGAGTAAGATGAATATCTATTTTTCTTCCATTTGTTATATCTCTTTTTGACAACTTCTACATATTCCACCTAAAAAGGTGGTTTCCAGCATTATGTTGGAATTACAAAATTTGCCAGTTTGGGGGAACGAAGTTTTGGACAAATTCTTGCCATTGTCATGTTTTGGAAAGATAATGTCATCAATCCACCACCCTTGCATTGTTGAAAGCTTGAGGAAAAGGTTCTAACAATTAGAATCTTGTTTTTTTGAGTTGCACCAACCAATGAACCCAATTCTTCAACAAAATCTCCTTGTGTTTTCCGTCATAGTTGGCCATGTCACCCTTTGACCAACAATTGACAGAAATATGCCCTAACAAAGTATTAAGAATAAAAGGAAAAGGACTGATATATATTTCGATTTGATACACTTTTTCACATTCGCCCATTTCAACTATTAAAATAAAATATAAATACAACCAATTGAATCAATTCATGCTTTCTATATGCATAACTTTACTTTAAAGTTTATTTGCCTTTAATTTAGATCAAAAAATAATAATATTTTAATAAGTATATTGTGTAGTATATTAAATCAGAGAGCATTTTAATTAGTATTTTAAATAAAAATATAAATTATGTTCTCAAATTCTTAATATAATAATTATTATTGTGAATCAAGAGTAATTTCTTTTTATTTAAGTTAATTGATCTTTATAAAAGAAGATAAAGGACAAAAAGAGGGGCATTTTGGTCAGTGGACCAAGGAACTATCAATCAATAATACTGCAGTGAAACTCAAAGAAAAAAAATTATGCTATTCCCTTGAATTTCACCCTTCAAACCCTTTTTTCTGTCTCCGTTTCAACCTGCCATGCCCCCTTTTCCCATTTCGCCAACCATTTTGGTTATGTTTAGTTAGTAGCAATAACTTTTGGTTAAATTATAAAAATAAAGTAAATCTAAAAAACTTTCTTAAAATTAAGAATAATTAAATCTAATATTAATAATTTTATACTAATTAAGAATGAATGAGAAATATGTATTTCTTTTAATTTTAAGGGATCAATATTTCTTAATTATTAATTAATGTAAAAGAAAAATTAGATATTAAAATATTCTTGGTTTTATATGAAAATTTCTCAATCTTAACTTATTTTTATAGTTTGATTAAAGAATTGCCACTATTATTTGTAAAAATTGGGCATGTGAATTTCAACATAAAATTTGTATCTAACCTAAAATCAATTAATAATAGATAGAATGGGTCTCATTGTATTTAAGTCACATGTTTTTTATTATACCTTTGATATGAGATTTTCCCACCTAACATGTCTGTTTACAGAATTTAAACTTTAATATCATATAAAAATTGGACATGTGAACTTCAATGCCAAAATTGTATTCAACCTAAAACTAATTAGTTATATGTAGAGTAATTTTCCTTATATTTAAGTCACATATATATCTTTATTATATTTTTTACATGGGATTTCTCGCTCAATACTACCAACCAAACAACCACTAGAAAGATTCTAAGAAAGTTGTAGAGCATTTTAGTATAGAAGATTTGTGTTTATTATTCGAAAATGTTAAAAATTGTGCAAAAAATATCTCAAAAAAATTTTTTTTTTGATCGGCAAAAAAAATCTCAAAATTATATTGCTACTATGAAAAAATATATTAAAATAACATTCACTATTATGTTAAAAATATAGTTTCTGATGGAATGTGCAAAGGCTGTCGAACGGCATAAAAGGATGAGGAAGCAATTCTCAAAGGCAGTAGTGGCCCCTAGCTAACGGGGGGGAGGTTCACAATCTGCTCTTTTAGTCTGTTGTATTGGTTCTGAAGGACATGGTGATGTTTTGGGTGTGCAGGCCGTTATAAGTTGCTGGAAACGACTTAGTGTTAATTCCTTCTCCTGCAGACTTCTTCCTGATGGCTGTCCTGAGCTTTTGTGTTTCTTGAATGTAGTAGGTAATTTGTGTTATGTATCTTGATTCCACCGGACTGTTCTCTGTTTTGGGAGTATTTCTTATGCTCCTTCTCTAATACATATCGTATGTTGCTTTGCTGATAAAAAATATATATATATAGTTTCTTTTTTTGAAGGGCAAAAAGGTTTTATTACATTGATTCAATGTAAGGGAAACTCATGCCTATTGCAAGTTTTGTTACTTTACAAACTTAGCTGTTTCTTACATTCCCTGACTATCTTAAAATATGTTATTTTTGTAGTATATTTTATTTAAGGGACATACATGAGAGAGGAGGCAAGAGATGGGTCTTTCAACTGATCATATTATAATGTTTCTAAATATGAAACTACTATAATTATAATATCACTTGATATTATAAGCTTCAAATATATTGTGCCGTTAATTGGCTCTTTTTATTCATGAGCTATTTGTATTATATGTATTCATTCATTTAATATAAAATCATTCTCATTTAATATTTAATACCACGTTATGATTATACTTTTATGTAGCATTGTAAGTATAATATTGTCATTTTAAATATTATATTAATCCTTCCCTCCTCTCCCTTTCTTTTTCTCATACCAAACAATGCTTGAGTCTTTTTTAACCAAGATTTACTATAATAAAGTAACTTTGAGTATTTTTATGCCTACTTTTTTAATTTGAGTTGATAATTGACATTCTTTTTTCTTTTTGGTTTGAACCATCCAGTATCTGGAAGTTCACTGGACCTTTGATTAATCCAAATTCGAGCCGGGTATGACTCAACGAGTGATAAAACTCTCCTCAATGAGTGATAAAACTCTCCCTCACGAGTTTTAATAAAATTACATTTTCAGAATTTGAAACAAAAACCTTTGATTAAGTTGAAAGAGTTCCCTACCAACTCATCCACCCGCTTGTGGGGGATAATTGAACTTCTTACTTTGTTTTTCCTTTCACACAATTCCCTAATTAAGGGTTTGTTCCACCTGCTTTTTACGGAAGGTAAAAACTCTTTCCCTAATTTTTTCTATTGAAATTCAGAAGTTTTTTTTTTTTTTTTTAAAGAAGTGTAATAGTAACTTCTTACCAAATTTTATGGTAAATAGAAAAAAAATCCTACCAAATATAATGAAAATGATAATAATCTCAACAATACTTCTTTATAAAAGTGAAAATGTTGTATATGACTATATGTACAATATTTTAATTACAATATCCAGTACAATATAATGTTATATTTTAATTTTTTGAAAGCTAAATGCACAATGTTTTTTTTTTTTTTTGAACATGCGCTAAATGCACAATGTTTATATACAATATCACTAAACATAGTATGATCTAATATTAATTTAGTATATATGAATAATTTTTTTTATTTGAGAGTTACACGTAATATTATCTATATTTATTTATTTAATATTATGTTATATTTTGTTAAATATATAAGTATGCAAGATATGTTAGATGTGTTGCATCTCAACTTATTTTTAACTCTTTGTAGGGTAGTGACAATATATCATTTATAATTTTTCTATGTTATTATATGAGTGAAACCATATCATACTATGAATTCTAATAATATGAAAAGAAATTTAATTATTAAATAATATGTAAAATTATATAAAAAATTGTATGTTAATCATTTTTCCTCCTTTTGTTTAAGAACTATACCTAAATTAATATGTATCTATTTGGGAAAAATGGTTATCAGTAAGATCTTTACAAAATTAAGAAAAAA
>BPVZ01000017.1:2622048-2633979 GCA_020521535.1 Rubroshorea leprosula
AAAATAATACTATTTTAAAAATTAAAATTAATAAGTAAATTGAAGAATTTATTTTTAAGAAGTGTCATGTACTAAAATAGATTGAGGTTGTGGATAATTAAGAAGTGATTAAGGTCAAACTATAAATTATTAGGGTTACATAATTTTTTTTTGTAAATAATAACTTATAATCTTTAAAAATATGAATATGTAGATTAAATTTAATTTATTAATAATAAATAATAAATATTTTATTATTAATTAATTAATAATTATAATTATTAATTATTTGTATTAATTAAACTAAACAAAATTATCATTTTAAAAGAAAATTTTATAATCATTATATAATTTTAATACTTTATTATGTGATTATAATTCTTCTCATATAAGTAAGTCTAAAGTTAAATTGCTATTTAATTATGATCACATAATATTTATTAAGATTACAAAAATTTTGTTTAATTTTTAAAGTCTTTTATCAATTTTTATTTTTATATAATTAATTATAATATCAAAAGTATTAATTATAATTTTAATAATAAATATTTAAGAATAATATTATATAATCTTTACAAAGTAATTAATGTATAATATAATTACGCCGGTTAAATTTGAAAAAGTTTAAAAAAAAAAAAAAACTTCACGTGAACTTCGCCTGTTTGCCACATGTCGTAATCTAAGAAGGGTCCACCACCCGCTTTGGTGAACGTGAACCGTACGAGATGGTTGTCTTGTCGCGTCCACATCGTGGAGTTTTCCATCCATCTTTCACAGTATTTATCTAATTTTGAATTTTTTTTTAATTTGTGTACGAATAATTAAATTTTTTATTAGTATTAATTTATGTTAAAAAATATAAAAAATTATTTTTAATTATTTTTAATATTTTAACTTGGGTGGGTTAAGTACACATTCTTAATGACTAAAGCCAAGTATTCTTAATTTAATTGGTCATTGTTATGGTAATAAAACACAAATTTTTGTATATTACTATATCTTTTAGGGTCTTTTTATTTTTTTGAACTTATTTTAGGGTCTATTTATAATACTTTTTGTTTGGGTAGTTTCGTGATTCAACACTATTGATATTTTTAGCTACTTCCACACTTGAAATTCTCGAGGATGTTTCATCGGGAAAAACATTCCAACACTCAAGTCAACAATACTTGATATTTTAGAGAGAGATGTTCTCAAAGAATAATCACTGAGAGAGAAGCGTAGAAGTTAATTATTTTCATCGGAGGTAGTTGGGGGATATTTATAACCCCAAATGCTGACATATGTCTGAACATATAAGCATCCCATTGGCCCATGTGGCGTTGCCCACGTGGGTACACTTGTATTTGTTGTACTGGTGGGCGGCAGTCTAGGCCCATTATGTATAGCCCAAGTTGAATGTTGGGCCTATTCCAACATTACTCCCCCCTCAGTGTTCGGTTGACGAACTGAGTTGAATGTGTCTGTGGCCCATTATTCGAGCTGGTGAATAGGATTGATAGCCTTTGTAGCTCCTGATCGACCTTGTTAACGACCGATCTGAAGGGTAGCACTGGGTACATACCCTAATGGGAAGGTTCGATCAGACGGCAGTTGTGCGATCTGTGCTTCAGGTGACTCCACAAGGTTTATACAAGCAAGATGAGCTCATAAGCCTGAATGCGCACAGGCGAGCTGATATCCATAAGCTCGTTACCGTGAACTCGGTATACCAGCGAGCTGAAGAGGCTCGTAAAAGGTAAGCTCGCCTAGTGAACAGCCATGTTAAATGATAGTGTATTCTGGCAGGATATGTTCTTAAATTTAAAGTGTTACTCGCTATTTTAATGAACTCGTCTACATTGACACAAGTGCGAGCGAACGCATGATGACTTGAATCCTTATTATTGTCGAAGGTCCTGAAGTAACTTAGTGGAGTCGCCACGTGAACATGGGGACTAGTTGAGATGAAACAATCTCAACCACAGAACGATTTGAGATCTCTGACTAAACATGGTGACGCAACCAAGCTACAATAAATGACTTCAACCCGTCGAAGCAAAATGAATCTCGTCTGTGCAACGAGGTTAAGTAGAGTGATCTCAAACATTTTACAATCTGGGATCTCTAACGAGATATCACTCCTATGACGATCTGATAAATGTGGTCACTGTGACGAGCTGGCACGAACGGGACAAGGAACAGATCAACCTGTCACGATCTGAATCTTGGGATTTTTCTGAATGAATCAAATCTCTAAAGAGATACGATTGATATCCCGTATCTCTCTGCCTTCCCTGCCATAAATGTTGGCTCAGCATTTGAGGGGACATGATAGCTAAAGCTGGCGAACGTTATACGAAAAGGGTTAAACGTTTGCCACATGTGGGATGCTAACTAGCGTGTTAGAGACGCGTATGGCAATTAACGCTTCAATTGCTGTTTCAGAAAATGGAAAAGGAAGCGGTTATACCATTTTCTATTTCATTTTTTGTTTGAACTTGCTGATATTCTCTGTAGCGAAGCGTTTGCAGCTTGAAAAACATAACACTAGACCGTAAACA
This sequence comes from Rubroshorea leprosula, assembly GCA_020521535.1. NCBI lineage: Eukaryota > Viridiplantae > Streptophyta > Magnoliopsida > Malvales > Dipterocarpaceae > Rubroshorea > Rubroshorea leprosula. The sequence goes on from BPVZ01000017.1 coordinate 2,624,571, forward strand.
CAGAAACGTAGACATCAATCTTAGGTAAAAATGGACTTCTTTAGAGAACTTAGAGAGCTGCGAGGTAACCAGGGTAGAGAAGAAGAGGAGGGGGTTATTTCTGCAGAGCCCATTGCGATGATAGTGCTGCCGGCCCTGCAAGACTTGCAGGAAAGGATAACGCCTGAGAGTAGTGCCAGTTCAAGCGTCGGAGACGACGGTGGCGACCACCACGCTTCACCATCCAACAATTCGTCCTCTAAACAGACACCTAGCCATAGGGAAGACACGAGGGATGTTGTTGGCAATGTACTAGATCTGCTCGTGGTTGGGGAGTGGGAAAGCAAGATAATCACGGGTAGGTTGAGCAACCTTCGTAAGGAGCCTAAAGACCTGCCTTCTGGATTTAGGTTCAGGGCGGTACTTCATCACGAAGTGACAGACAACGTGCCCTCAATAAGCGGGTATAAGAAACTTGAGGAGATGGTGAGGTCATACCAAATCCCTAGAACAATATTGCTTCAAGCTAGCACACAAAACGAGAGGGCTTGCATGGTGTCATAGACGGGCTGGATACTAGTATGCGTGGATCACTTTGATGCCAGCCTACGTTTTCCCCTGCCCAGCCTAATATTTGATCTCTTGGTGGATTACGAGCTGGCTCTGACGCAGCTGACACCCAACAACATAAGGTTCATCATAGGTTTTATGCTGCTATGTGAGAGGTTGGAGATACCTGCTAAGGCGATAGTGTTTAGGTCGTTATTCCAATGTCGGTTGTGTCCTAACTCCAGAGGCGCAAAGTGGTACTACCTCTTTGGGAGGGAGAAGAACCAGCTCTTTAAGAATGTTAGGAATAAAGTGGCAAGGTGGAAGAGGCAGTTCGTTTTTGTTCATCATATGCGAACCGAAAGGATAAATAATGACCTTGCTACTCGACTCTCTAAATGCTGTGTACCGAACACACATGCAAACTACCCCCAACTGTTGCCTCGGGACACAGATCTAAAGAATCAGCTGCTAGATTATGCGAGGGGGGAGCAACTAATAAACTTAGAAGCCCTGGTTACCTTGGAGCAGCTCGCCGTGTTTGGGTTTGTCAACGTGGCAAACTAGTTCACTAAAGGTATAATTTTATTATATACTACGAATTCTAGCCGATTTGAGTCTTATTACATTTGTTTATGCAGAGGAAATGAGCAGCATACTTGAGAGGCAACGCCAACGAGCGCAAAGCTTGCGAGGTTATGCAGTGGACTCCGGTTCGTAGAGACAAACACGGTTTGACGAGTGGCCGCCACCAGCACTGCAATCTCGCAGCTCGTCACATCGTGGATCCAGCTCGGCATCTAGGCCCCGCACCGAGCACAGAGTTGAAGCCGCGGCCCTTAGTGCACGCAGGCGCCTACGTGAGGATACCGATAGTGAAGATGAGATCCCCTTCATCAAGCACAGAATGAGTTTGGGGGGTCAGCCTGCCCAGGCGGTTCAATTTGCAGTGGTGCGCTAGCCGAATGTGCCATCTGCTGCGGCACGTGTAGTAGTTAAGCCCACGCCTGCATCGACTTTGGTATCGACACCCAGGATTGCATATCTTAAGGGCTTCAGCTACGTGAAGACCGACTACCAGCCCGTCATGGTGCAAGGCATGCAAAGTTTTGTGCCTCCTGTGGATCGACAACGGGCCAAGGGCAATGTACAGTAGCATGGCGGGCAAGTGGCCATGATCAAACTGATGGACGTAAGTATTTCTCCGCACTTGCATGATTATTTTGCTATTTCAGATGAGAGACTAACAGTTAATGATGTCCAGTAGGCGTTTAGCTACGCGATTGCTCTGTTTGAGAGCGAACAGGGAGCTTGCGCTCAAAACAGCGAGCTTAGTGCCAACTGCAAACAGCTGGCCGCTGAGAAGGCGAGCTTAATGGACGACATCAATCGTTTGTAAGGCTCTGAAATGGCCACCCGAGCTGCATCGGCCAAAAGTCGAGTGGAGGAGCTAACAAGCAGGAATAATGAGCTCAAGGAGGAGCTGGAGTGGGTCCAAGATGAGAAGGAAAGTGGGATTTAGGTAGCTAAGGATGAGGCCGCCCGTGAGGAACGGGCCAAGAAGGCTGAAGCCGAGAGGAACAATGCTCTGAACGAGCTGAGTTCCTTCAAGCAACAAGTTGCCAAGGCTTCTTAGAACCTTGCTCAGGTAAGATGCTTTGAACAAAGCAAAGAAATCTCATGAGCGCTCAGTAAGCATCACTCGTGCTCAAGGGGCTGAGTGGCTGGTGGGCTCGGCCACATTCCAAGACACTGTGGCTGTGGCGTTTGCGAACATGACAACAAAAATCTACAATGAGATCTTTGGGAAGGTGCTGCAACATCGTCCTGACTTCCCGATACACGAGCTGGCGTTCGTTAATGGGGAAGATCTTGACGAGGAGGGTAAGAGCCTTGCTCCCCTTGTTGATACAACTATGCGGTTAAGATGGGAGCTCAACGAGGAGGGAGTACCTATCTGGCCTTCCTCAATCCTAGAAGAAGGGGAGGATCCAGAGGGCCTACCCTCCTTTGACTCATGGGTTGAAGGGGCTCTTGTGGTTGAGCCAGAGCCATTGAGCACACCTCCGAGCGCTCAGCCTGCCGTGATGCAAGCAGGGTCTCCTGTTACTGCACCAGCTCACCCTCCTGCAGCCCAGTCATCTCCAACTCGCGCCTCAGACCTTCCTGTTGACTCGTCCATGCCCGTCGATCTGACGGATGATTAGTTTAGGACTATACTTTTTCTTTTCTTTTGTATTTTTTGTTTTTTGTTTGAACAACTTTATCATGATCTCCTGTATTAAAATTTGTCATTTTTGAACAGAAATAGAAAGTTGGAGATTTTATCGAACCGTTTCCTCTTTATTGCATTGTGTGTATACTTTACATTTTCTCGAGCATATTTCTCACTAACATGTACATTAACTGTAATATCTCTTGAGATTATATACATTCCAAATGAATGACAACTGGCATCCTTGCATGTCTGCTAACACATAAGATCCAGGTCGCTTAACTTGAACAACCATATATGGACTTTCCCAATTAGAAGCGAGCTTGCCCATGTGCAAATAAGCATTGGTTAATCTAGCTTTGCGTAAAACCAGATCGCCAACCTGAAACTGATGAGCTCAGACTCTCTTATTATAAAATCTAGCAACACGACTTTGATATGCCATGTTTTTTATTCGAGACATCTCCCTAACCGCTTCTACAAGGTCTAGGTTCTTTCTTAAAAGTTGCTCATTATTAGGATCATTGTGCCGATCTAATCTGTCAGATGGCAATCTAACCTCTATAGGGATAATGGCCTTAGCTCCATAGGCGAGGCTGAATTGGGTTTCGCCTGTGGTCGAGCTGGGTGTAGTGCGACATGACCAAAGCACTTTATTGAGCTTGTTAACCCAATTAGAGTGTGTGGCTAAAACACGCGCCTTGAGGCCTCGCAAGACGATTTTATTGGCGAACTCGTCTTGCCCATTGGATTGTGGAGTATATACAGATGTCAAGGCAAGCTCAATGCCATAGTCATTGCAGAACAACCTGAGTGCTACGACTCGGAATTGTGGACCATTGTCAGCAGTGATCCATTTAGGTATGCCAAACCTGCACACGGATGACCAAGTTAAGCCACAAATTACGTTTGTATACAATGTACAAATGGCTTAAGCCACCAAAGAGTACCTACATAATATCAAGTTGAACAGGAATTCCTTTATTTTTTTCTCTGTTGTCGTGGATAATGATTTGGCTTCTATCCATTTGGTGAAGTAATCCATTGCGACAACTAGGTATGTGCAACCTCCTTTGCCTTTGACAAAAGGATCGAGCAGATCAACTCCCCATTGAGCAAAAGGCCAGGGTGATGAGAGTGATGATAGCATTTCTCTTGCTTTAACGGAGATATTTATGTTTAGTTTATAGACAACGTGAAGTTTGCATGAACTTTAGAACGAGCTCAGATACCTAGCGTGTGAATGTCATCAGCATTGAACTGGCAGGTCAGGCACCTTTTGACATAACTCTGTGCGTCCTTGATCATAGTAGGCCAGTAATACCCATGTCTCAGGAGTTTCTGAGCCAATGTTTTACCGCCTATATGTGTGCCACATACTCCTTCATGAACTTCCTTTACAGCGTATTCAGCTTCATAAGGAGTAAGGCAACGTAGTAGGGGCATTGAGGCTACTCGCTTGTAAAGCTAATTATCTATCAGGGTGAAGTGTGTCATCCTACGTTTAACCAACTTCGAGGTGGATGGATCTTCAGGCAGCTCACCACTTCACAAATACTTAATGAGGGGTGTAGTCCAGCTCAACGAAGAGGGATCTATGCTTAGCAAATGACACTTGATTGTGAAGTCGGTGTAGCTCGGTGCATCAAGTATCTCCACAATTGTTGATATCTGAGGATTGATATCTTGCGAGGAAGCTAATTTTGATAATTTTGATAGCTTGTCAGCTCGTTGGTTATCTGCTCTAGGTATCTTGTCGATTTAGAAATAGACAAATCTCGATTTCAATCTATTGACTACAGAAGCATAACGACTAAGCTGAGGATCCCTGATTTCGCAGCTCCTGTTCACTTGGCCCACAATGAGCTGAGAATTGTTGAAAATCCTTATGCTGTGAACTTTCAACTCGGACGCTAGCTTCAAACCATAAATGAGGGCTTCATACTCTGTAGCATTATTTGTTGTTTGAAACTTGAACCTTAATGCGTGCTTGGATTTAAAGCCATTTGGGCCCACTAGCACTGCCCCAGCACCCGATCTATCAATATTAGCAGCTCCATCTACATATAAAACCCAGACTGGGTATATGGACGCCCTTTCTTCTACAGTCGTTGAAAGGCATTCCACTAGGAAGTCCGCCATAGCCTGCCCTTTAATGGTTGTGTGCGGCTGAAATTTGAGGTCGTACTCGCTCAGCTTGACAGCCCACCCAATAAGCCGACCAGAGAGTTTGGACTTCTGCAGTATCTTCCTGAACAGTAGATCTGTATAGATAACAATTTTGTGTGACTGAAAGTAAGCTCTCAACTTGCGAACCGTGTAAACAAGGGTAAAAGCAGCTTTTTCTGCTAGTGGGTAGTTCTGCTCCGCGCCTTATAAAACCTTACTCACGTAGCAGATGGGCTTCTGATGTTTATTTTGTTCTCTTAGCAAAACCAAGCTCATGGCCTTCTCTGTAACTCCCAAATACAAGTATAAACTTTCCCCCTCCATAGGCTTGGAAAGCAGGGGTGCTGACGGCAGATATTGTTTGAGCTCGTCAAACGTCCGTTGACATTCGCCGGTCCACTGAAAATTCCTGGGCTCTCTCAAGGCTTTAAAAAATGGGAGGCATCTTTCTGCCAACTTGGCTATGAACCTGTGTAACACAGCAACATGACCTGTCAGACACTACACATCTTTTATGGTCTTGGGAGGCTCCATCTGCTGAATAGCCTGAACCTTCTCTGGATTTACCTCAATTCCCTTCTTGGATACCACATACCCTAGGAATTTTCCTGATTCTACAGCAAATGTGCATTTTAGGGGATTCAACTTCATTTGGGCTCGGCGCAAGTTCTGAAATGTTTCATTCAGGTCGTCTATATGATCTTCAGCTCGCTTACTGGTAACTATCATGTCATCCACATATACTTCAATGTTCCTACCGATCTGGAGCTTAAAGATGACCTGCACCAGCTTTTGATATGTCGCGTCAGCATTTTTCAAGCCAAATGGCATCATGACATATTAGTAGATTGCGTCACCAGCATAGAAAGCCGTTTTCTCTTGGTCATCCAACAGCAACTAAACCCGGTGATAACCTGAGCTGGCATCAAGGAAACTCATGCGTTCGTGTCCGGCTGCTCGCTCTACCAACTTCTCAACATTTAGCAAGGGGTGAAGGTCTTTTGGACACGCTTCATTTAAGTTGGTGAAATCAATACACATTCTCCACTTGCCGTTTGGTTTCTTGACGAGCATAGGGTTCGACACCCACTCAGAGTATTCAACTCTCCTGATGAAGCTTGCCTGTAATAGCTTTTGTATTTCTTCATCTATAGCAACTTGTTTCTCAAGACCAAAAAGGCGACGTTTTTGAACCACTGGCCTTTTGGTGGGGTCCATGCTGAGCTTGTGAACTGCCAACTTTGTTGGAATGCCAAGCATTTCATCTGTTGTCCATGCAAACACATCTTGATTAACCTTTAAAAACTCTAAAAGCTCTGCTCATTCTTCCGTCGTGAGCTTTGTGCCAACCTTAACTGTTCTTTCTAGCATGTCAGGGTTTAAAGGGACTGTTGCCACTGGTTCTACTGGCTCAACCTTCTGCTCGACACCTTCAGGTCGGTGCTTAATATCCGATATGCTCATTATTTGCTGACCGAGCTGGGTCGGCCTGTGAATTTCAAAAGAGCCTACTGGGGTTGCAGCGAGCTCAACCTTCTTGAATGTATTTTGATAGTAGGCTCTGGCCATCTTTTAGTTCCCCTTAAGCACTCCTATTCCCTGAGGAGTTGGGAACTTCATACAGAGATGAGGTTGCGAGATGACAGCCTTCAGCTTGCAGAGGGCGACTCTTTCTAGTATGGCATTGAAAGCTGATTCCATTTTGACGACCAGAAAGCTAACTAAAGCCATCTTGTAGCATGGTTCCGAACCCACATAGATGAGAAGAGTAATTACTCCTTCAACCGGGACAGGTTGATTATCAAACCCATATATGGGCCCTTCATACTTTTGCAGTGAGCTCGGATTCAGCTGCATCTTCTGAAAGCAGCTCCAATACAGGATATTTGGTGAACTACTAGTATCGATAAAGACCTTGTTGACGTTATGATTGCCTATATGGACCGTTTCCACAAAAAGATCTACATGAGGCATCATAACGTCAGGCTCTCTTTCCACTCGCTTATAATCTGTTGAGCTGAATGTAATGGGTGCGTTCTCCCATTCCGCCTCCTCGAATGGCCGCTTCAAGGGCCTATTCTTGTTAATGGTCATCACCTAACCGGCATACGCCCTGCGGCCCCAAGAGCTTTGGCCTCCTAAGTGTATACCACCCAAGATCATGTTTATTGTGCCAGAGGGTAGGGGTATCCCAGCATAGCCTACCCATTTCCTATCTTTTTGGTTTTGAGTGGCATCTCTTTGTCCTTGGCCTCGCCTATTGAACTGGCGTCCCCTGTACGCTCTGCTCTGTTTGGAAGATATTGGTTATCCTGATACATGTCTTGGCTGTTGCCGAGCTGATACCTTTGCCCTTGATGTCAGTCATACCCCTGCACAAAGTGAGTTTGAGTTGGCTGCTGGGCATAAGGTTTCTGGACATATCCTTCTAATTTCCCATTGTGAACTAAGAATTCCAGCTTGTCTTTCAAGTGTTGATAGTCTTCTGTATTGTGACCGTATGCACGATGGTAGTCACATGTTTACTCTTGTTTGCTCTTGGGAAATCATGCAATGGGGGAAGTGGTCTCCTGATCTAGTGTTGGATTTATGCCAAGATTTGAGACCTCAGCAAGGTCAAAGGAATGTAGTTGGCATATTTTGGGAAGTTGGATGGCTTTCCCCACTCTTTGTTAACTTTCTATTTTTTCCTTTCTTCTCTTTGCTGTGGTTGTTCATGGCTTTTGCCTTATCTATCATCGGCTTGTCACTTGGACGATTGGAAATCTTCTGATAGTATGAAGCTAGCCGACGTGTCATTTACTTCGTTCCACGTCTTTGGTGGGTTTTCTAGTAGGTCATCTAGGAACCAACCGCGCTTCAAACCATGCAGCAAGGTAGATAAGCAAATAATATCAGGGACATTATCAATGTCTAAAGTGGCCTTGTTAAATCATTGCATGTAATCCCTCAGAGATTCCCCTTCTTTTTGATGAACCTGCATCAGTTCAATTGTTGTGCGTTTAATCTCTCTTTGGCTCACAAATTTGTTAGAGAATAACTTGGCGAGTTGGGAGAAGGAATCTATAGTGTCTAAGGAGTTTATGATACCACCTTCTGGTCATTGACTTCAGTGTCGCTGGAGACACTTTGCATATCATGGCGTCGTTGGCATTTTGGATTCTCATGATAGCTTGATAGGTATACAGATGCTCATCTGGGTGGCCCGAGCCATCGTATGTCTCTAGTTGGGGGATTTTGAATCCCTCTTGATACAGTTCCGCTGTGATGGATAGGTTGAGTGAGGCACTATCCAAGTCAAGGGTCTGTTGGTGCGACCTGGGGCTTTTCAGCTCATCAATGGATTTATGTACATCCTGTAGCTGCCTTTCGAGATTAGCATTCTTTCTCATCAGTTCTTTACTATGTTTGGATGAATTAGGCTCGTTATTTAACTTCCCACTTCCCCTTGGTTTGGTCGGCACTACTATATTGCTTAGAGCGAGAGAGTTGCGAGTGGCAACTACTACAGTTGGTTGCGCATCCCTATTCAGCAAAGGAATTAGGGGGTCATCAGGGATCAAACGGGTAAGGATTTTACCCATTGCCATTTCGAGAACTCTGGTTCTCTCTTCGAGCTCGGTTCTCCGAGCAAGCTCTGTTGACCTTTCAGGTCATTCATGTTGTGAATTGCCTTGTCTGGGATGCCTTCGTCTCGTTCCTGTTGGAATTTGGAATTGTTCAAGCTGAGTTGCATACCTAGTTGGTGTTCTCTCATCATCTATTTCACTTAGTTGTTCCTGTTCTGCTCCTCCAATGAAAAGGTTTCTCGGCATTGGCCTAAGTTCATTCATGTCAAGCTCAGATAGCTGAGTGTCCTCCTGCTCATCCATTTCGTTTCTCGGAGGATGACTCCCGGTAAAGGTGCAAACCATTTTATCCTTCAGCTAGTTAAGCTACACAACTTCTTATTCAAGTTCCCACAAACGGCGCCAAATGTTTGGGCAGCTTCGTGATCCAACACTGTTGATATCTTCAGCTACTTTCACACCTGAAATTCCCGAGGATGTTTCCTCGGGGAAAACGCTTTGACGTTCAAGTCAACAATACTCGATATTCTAGAGAGAGATGCTCTCAAAGAATAATTACAGAAAGAGAGGCGTAGAAGTTAATTACCTTCATCAGAGGTAGTTGGGGGATATTTATAGCCCCAAATGCTGAAATGTGTCTGAACATGTAAGCATCCCATTAGCCCACGTGGCATTGCCCATATGGGTACGCTTGTATTTGTTGTATTGGTGCTCCCTCACTTTGGGCCAATGGGCGGCAGTTTAGGCCCACTATGTATAGCCGAAGTTGAATGATGGGCCTATTCCAACACTTTTGTTTTTAATTTTTAATTTATATATCTAGTAATTAGTATCATATTTAAATTAAATATAATAAGAAATTTGTGTAAAACATATTATTTTTTTTATTTTTTTTAGATTTTGTCTAAAAATTTATTTTTTTAATTAA
>BPVZ01000017.1:2645766-2656028 GCA_020521535.1 Rubroshorea leprosula
TTATAATTAATTGAATACTATAGTTGCAAGTATATAGTTGAGTATATAATATTTTTAAACTTTATTAAATGATATAATATATTATATGATTTATTGCAGGAAAGATTAAATACAGAGGCCATTCAAAAATATGGGAATGATACAACTGCATGGCCAATAACAGTTGATGCCCAGTTTTTGTTCCAAATTTCGGATGGACCTTCAAAAGATAGGCGACTTAATGACATGCCTATGTACATGGACCTTGCTAACCAAAGCGTCTCACACTGCAAGCATCCGCCACATACCATACTTGATAATTCTGTTCAGTCATCCCAACGAGTGGTCCAATTGCAACAAACTATAACAGAATTATAAGAGAATCAATTGACATTACAAAAGAAGGTTGAGAGGATGGAGAGAATGTTTTTTACGATACAAGGAGGGATGCAAGGATGGATGCAAGGAGATGGAGGGGCTAGGACAAGTGGGGAGCATAATTGGCATTGTTTTCAGTTGATCTTTGTATCAAAACATCTTCTACTATTATATATGAAATGAACATGTATGAGATTAGGGCATAGTGCTTTAATTAGTATTTTAGGTCATAACACTTTAATTATAATGTTAGGTTATGTTTTATATTTATGTGTTTTTAGGTAAAGCTTTCAATTACATGTTTTAATATATATTTAAAACATATGGCTAATTAATTAGTATAATTTTTTATATTAAATTATTTATAAAATTTAGATCAAAAAATTTGAAACAAATTAAGCAAAAAAGAGGAAACATCAACAAGTAGGAAATAGAATAATAATTAAGGGACTTCACTAACCTATTTGAAACAAACAAATTAATATATTTTTCTTAGTGATTAATTCGGTCACATATTTTTTGTTGAAATAAGTACATATTTTCAATTTTCTCACAAAACCTCTACTTCTTCCTACTCATATGGTCTTCTCTAAACTTTCTCAATAAGTTTTGGCTGGAACTAGAGACTAATTAAGAGATGCTGCTACTTGCTGTGGCCAATATTTAGTAGTTTTTGAGACTTTTGAGCTAAGGAAAGTATGAGTACCTACAATCTTCTTCTTTTTTCTTTCTTTTATTTGACCTTTTTTTAATTAATTTTTGGTAATAATTTAATTTTAAATAAAATATTGATTGATTACTATCAATTGTGTTTCACCATCTTGTGTCCCGATCTATTATTTTATCTAGTTAATTTGGGTTGAAGTTAGTTAAATTTTATGTTTTAATTTTTAAAAAAATATAATTTATATTTAATCACAAGATTTTAATGTATTTAAATGTGCTATTTGTTCTTCTATCATAATTTTCATTTCCATTAGTATGGTTTTTACTTTTCTGATTGATTAATTGATTTTATTTCCACTTAGTCAAGGTACCTAAATTTTTCATTTCCGATGCATCTGTTGCACTCAAATAAGTAATTTCTCCATTTTTCTGAATTAGAAGCCTGTCAAACTATAATTATGTTGTATAAATTTGTTCCTTAATTTTTTTTTTTAAATTTAGTTTAGAAAGAAATAAAAAAATTTATGATCAGTATTTGGTAATGTATGATTAAATAAATCAAATAATTTATCATAAAATAATGATTTTATTATTCAATTGATTGATAAATATTGATTACTTTAATTAATTAATTGATTGATTAGAGAATTATGATTATATGCTTTAATTGTTAAGTAAACTATAATTAATTAAATTATTTGATTACTAAAAAAGTATAATTAATTAGAATGATTATAATTGATTGATTAATAATTCATAATTACATATTTAATTGCTAAGTAAAATATGATTAATTTAATAACTTAATTGATTATAAAATTATGATTTCATTATTTACTTGGATGATAAATAATGATTTTTTAATTTAATTAATTGATTGATTAAAGAATTATGATTGTATGTTTTAATTGTTAAGTAAATTATAATTAATTAAATTGTTTAACTGATAAAAAATTATAATTAATTATAATTATTATAATTTATGATTAATTGAATCATAATGAAATATTTAATTTTTTTAGATGAATCAAAATATGTATTATAATACGGAGTACAAGTGATACTCCACCCACAGTCTCAAAAACACCTTACATGATAATGACATATAAAAGTGAAAAAAAAAATAAGAAAAATAAAAAAAAAAAAGAGAATAAAAAAACAATATGCGAAAAAGACACAAAAAATAATATTGAGAAAAAAAAAGAGAGACAAAAACACATTGAGAGACAAAAAGACACAAAAAAACATATTGACAAAAAAAAAGACAAAAAAAAATACACTGACACACAAAATAAGAAGATAAAATTTCTTTCCCCTTCCCCCCCACAAAATTTTATATCACATAGTGACACACAATATACAAAAACATAACACAAAATTATATGAAAATACACAAAAAAAGTGGAAAATACACCCCAAAAACAATAGGAGAGTCCACATCGAAAACCCCTAAAAAAAAAAACGAAAAAAAAAAAAAAAAACATAGAAAAACCCCAAAACACACCACAGCCCCAAAAAAAAAAAAAAACGATATATAAAAAATATGAGATACCCAGACACATATATACCCCCACAAAAATATAGAAAAACGTCAAAAGTGTAAAAACGAGAGTCATATTACAAAAGTTTACCCAAATTGTTACTGATCAAAAATCATGTCAAACCCATCCAAAACACCCGCTAAGTCCTCTAAAACTATTACAAAAATTTTAGGTAATGGTTGTTGGCGTCTTACATTTACAAAAAAATCTTGGAATGAGGCATATGAAAAATTACGTTCTATTCAAGAATCATAGTATCTTTTTGTCACGCCCTAAAACCCAAATCCGAGGCACGACAAACGCCGTGCACTCGTGAGACGAGTCCCACAAATGTACAAGGCTCGGAACTTAATCATATGACAATCTGATACCACTCCATAACTTAAATCAAACATCTCAATTTATTTCTATATCCAAAATGACTTAAATCCAAGTAATTGATCTAATGACCGAAATCTGTTTTGATCTCATAAATTCAAGGTAAAATCTATCTTACAAAAGCATGATTTATTTCTAAAATCTATATCAATCTCGAAATGGCTAGCCTTCTAACTCGTCACTTCCCATGGTTTCCCCGTTCTCGATTTCGCTTCTTAAAATGGTGGACAAGGAAAAACTATGAGATAAACTCAGTAAGTAAAATATGAAGTGCCCCTTATTAAACTTATAACAAGCCAACAAGTATAATCACGAAAAACAGTGTCACGCCTCAGAACCCAAATCCAAGGATGTGGCAGACATCGTACACTTGTGAAACGGGTCCCACAAGTACACAAGGTTCGAAACTTATTCAAATCACAAAATCTCAAGAATAAAATCTACTTACAAAAGGATAATAAAATCTAAAACTTATATCCAATTAGAATGGCTAGCCTTCTACCTCGTCACTCCCCTTGGTTTCCCCATCCTTGGTTTCACTTCTTGAAATGGTGGATAAAGAAAACTATGAGATAAAATATCTCAGAAGTAAAAATATGGATAGCCCTTGGTAAAAATTTTAAGCATGCCAAATAAACCATGTAAGCATAATAGAACTTTCAATGATAAATCATTCATGCATAATAAAACTCACCAGTAGTCTCATCTATTAGTCATAGCCAGTGTTTAACAACTCCCACTGACAGGCGTCAGTAATAGTACCAGTGTTTAACAAACTCCCACTAGCAGACGTCAGTAATTACCAATGTTTAACCCCATTGGCAGGATTACAGAAGTACCAGTATTTAACAAACTCCCACTGACAGGCGTCAGTAATGGTACCAGTGTTTAATAAACTCCCACTGGCAGGCGTCAATAATTACCAATGTATTATCCCATTGGCAAGATTACAGAATGAACCGATCATATCAGTAAACATGTCGAAATGTGCCAACGTTTACAAACTCCCACTGGCAGGCGTCAATAATCATATGACTATATTAGAGACAAAACCATACAAGATTTATAGAAAAATCAGTAATTCACAATCAATCTCAAATTTCAGAAGTAAACCGAAAAATTTCCATGTGAGCATGGATTTAACAGAAAAATCAGAATTTACAAAAATTCTCAAATCATCAAAGCAGTTCAGTAAATTTCAAGTAGGCATGCTCTACTCCAGAAAAACAATGAAATTCTCATTTTCATTCCAATCATGCTCAATTCCAGAAAATAATAATTTTCATAAAAATCATCAAAATTTTCATTTCAATTTAATCACACTTAGATGCTGATAAAATCAATTTAAAATCAATTAAAACCTTGCCACCATATCAAAAACAATTTAAAACATGCTTTGAAATCGAAGGGCATTACCATAATTTACTTACCTCAAATCCGTAATACCGGGAACTCAAGCCAAGTACTCGGATAATAGAACACTCAAGAACCTAATCAAAATACCCCAAAATTAATATCATGCTACCACAAATTCACAGTGAAAACATCATTAGGATCACCCCCTAATCAAGATGCTATTTCTATCAATCTCCACATGACCAGACATCTCCAAATTTGTTTTCATATTACAAACTAAACATTTAAATCCCCATTAATTGTTGGCCATCAGTGCGTGAACAGTACCTATGAACAGTAGCTTAAACAGTGCTCACGCCGTGAACAGTACTGCAACTTCCAAAAATTGGCAAAACCATAATAAATCTCACAGGATTTTTCTCCAAAATCACAACAATCCAATTCAAGCTAATTTACACTTAAACCAAGCTTAAAAACATAGCTTAAACTACCAAAATTTCCCCATTTCTCACGGGCAGGAGAGCATGGCTTTGGCAAACCACAACTCACACACACGGGATTTTCCTACACAACATCACAACAGCCAAATCAAGCCATTTCTACATGAATTTAAGCTAAAATTATAGACTTAAATGGCTGCCGAATTTCTTCCTATTTCCACAGAATTTTCAGACAATCACAGAGCATCAACTAAATGGACAAAACCCAGCAATTAAATGGGTAATTTCGGACTTAATGGGGTTGTCAACATACCAGAATTTCCCAGCACCTGCAAAACCGGACCTGGCGGAGGGAAGAAGCCGATGACAAATTTTGCAGGGGGAAACTCACGGCTACCAGAAATGGGAAGGAAATAAAAGCAATTAAAGTAAACCCAGCCTAAATCAAGCTGAAAAGATGAAGTTCATGGCTGTGGCTTACCCGAAAAAGCCAAGAATTTCGTGCCTAGCAGCACCGGTGGACAGGGGAGGAAGAGCAGAGCAGATCCAAAAATTTCTCTGCAAGCGGGGGGAGGTTTCTAAGCTCCACATCTTGTGATTGAACAAGAAAGAAGGAGAAATTCAAGCTTTGCCACCAATTTTTTTCTCAAAGGGGAACTATCGACAGCTTGGGGGGCTTGTCGGGGGAAAGGAAGAACAGCAGGTCACGGGTCTGATGAGGATTGAGGAAGAAAAGAAAGAAAGAGAAGAGAAAAACGAAAGCAGCTGATCCTTATCCTAATTTTCTTTTTTTTAAGTCCCTCAACTTTTGAAAATTTTGCTATTAAGCCCCTCAAGAATATTTCCTCAGAAATTAGTCCCCAACTCAACTTTAATATTCTAGAAATTTTGGGGGTATTACAAACAGATATGAGTACGGGCATGAAATAGACGTCTCCTCTGTAGGGCATGAAATAGACGTCTCCTCTGTAGGGCATGAAATAGACGTCTCCTCTATAGGTCATGGCCAGTGTTATAAACCATCCACTGGCAGGCGCACTATTTGCTGGTGTATAACCCCCACTAGCAGGGTTACTTGAACGAACCGGTTCTATAAATAACATGTCGACATGTGCTAGCATTTATAAACCCCCACTAGCAGGGTCACTAATAACATGACCACATCGGAGACAAAACAGGTAGAAGTTAACAGAAAAACCATAATTCATCAATCACTTTCAAATTATCAGGACAATCAATTAAATTTCAGGCATGCTCAATTTAATGAAAAGCATAAAAATTTCACTTCAAATCAGTCATACTTACTTTTGTATAAAACGGGTTTAGTCCTGCCACCACTTCAAAAAAACAAGTCAAAATATGCTTTTAAAAACTATACGGACATTACCATAAATTTACTTATCTCACTCGCATAAAACCGAAGACTCGATCCAAGTACTCTAAGCCATAACAGCACCTAATATTCCAAATAAATACATTCAGGCCTTACTAGAATAATTAGCACGACCTCACTAATTTGCTAACCACTGAGCTTCACACGAAATTCAACCATAATATAACTCACTTTTATTCAAAACCGTATATCTACCCAAAGTCCAAATATTTTTAAATAAAATCATAATATCCAAAAATCTCTTAAACAAGAGATTTTAAAGCCAAATTTCACCAATTTGGTTTCCCAATCCCACGGTAAAAAGGGAAGAGCACAGCTTTGGCAACACAAGTCACAAGATTTTTCTCCAAAATCACAGCAGCCTAATTAAACTAATTCCTACATGAATTAAGCTAAATCATGGTCTAATTACTGTCAAATTTCTCCCCTATTTCCAGCAGAAAATTCAGACACACGCAGGGCAGTAATTACATGGATAATTTTAGCAATTAAATGGGTAATTTTTAGGCTCAAAGGAGCTGTCACATACCAGAATTCAGCAAACAAGGTCGGAGCTGCAGTTTGGGGGAAGGCCGGCGGAAGTGCAGAAAATTTAGGGGAAACTACCGAAATTTGGAGAAACCAAGAGAAATCAGTGTTAACCCAAGCCAATTCAAAGCTAAAAAGATAAAATTCAAGGCTGATTTTTACCAGGAAAAACCGAGACTCACACCCAGCAGCAACCGGTGGCAGAGGGGTGGAAGAGCAGAGCAGATCTGGAAATTCTGGGTTGAGAGAGAGAGAGTTCTAAGCCCCAAATCTTGTGATTGAACAAGAAAGAAGGATAAAATCAAGCTCTCTTACTAGTTTTTTTCCAAGGGAGGTGCTGTCGGGCTTGGGGACTTTCGGCTGCAAGGGAGAAGAAAAGAAGAGCAGATGCGCGGGCTGAAGAAGAAGAAAGAAGGAAAAAAATAATGGATCCTTATCCAAATCTTCCCTCTTTAAGTCCCTCAAGTTTGGAAATGTTGGCTATTAAGCCCAAAACAATATTTTCTCACACAAAGGTCCTCAACTTAAATGCTAGAATTTTAAAAAATTTGGGATATTACACTTTACCTTACTTACCTATATTTTGCAATATATTTTCTAATTTCCCAGTCCATGTATGAGATTAAGACATAGCACTTTAATTAGTATTCTATGTCATGACACTATAATTATGATATTAGGTTACCTTTTATATTTAGGTCTTTCAATTACATGTTTTAATATATGTTTATAATATAAAGCTAATTAATTGGTAGAAATTTTATATTATATTACTTATAAATTTTATCTAAAAAAATTTGAAACAAATTAAGTAAAAAAGAAGAGGAAACATCAAAAAGTAGGAACTAGAGCAATAAGCAGAAGACTTAACAACCTATTTTGGTCAAAACACTTGACTGAAAAAGGCATTATCCCATCCTTGGAGAAAAAGAGTGATCTCTATTTCAGTTAGTGGGCTTAACCGAAAAAAGGCAACCCAATATCCCACTCTCGCAGAAAAAAAAATGATCTTTAATTTGGTCAAATGATCAGTTCGGTCAAGCACAATAACCGAAATAAGTTTAAAAAAAACATAGGAGGCTCCTTGATCTTTACCAGAAACTTTAGGGAAATTTTGAATTTCCCTCTACATATAATTCGATCAGAATGAATGATTGAATTAATTTCATATTCCCACTCTGCCTTCCAAATTTTTTTGTAGGAAAACGTTAGAAATTTTGGCCCTTTATTTAAGTCAGTGTGACTATCCAAAATAGTCCATGCCTATTTGTATATATTATGGCTCACTCTTTTCATTTATTCTCAATCTTCTCTTTCGTTTTTCTTCTCTTCTTCTTAAACTTCAACACTTTTCTTTATCTTTTATTCCTCTTAACTTTAGTTAATTTTCCTTGAATTTTCATTAAATCTTCATTTCTTCGTATTTCTTTTTATACTACTTGTTAATCAATACACATCTTTAATTTTTTTTCTTCAAGTTTAATTCATATTCTTTAGTTTTTTTCTTTACATTATGTAATATTACTTACTCCTTTCTTTACCATTTCTCTTTTACCTTCATTTTCTTTAATTATCTAAATTATGTAAATTTTTCTTTACATTTAATTATCTTATATAAATGTTTTTGATGTTTGTACTAATGATTTGATTTTTTATTTCTAAAGGTTCCCTAATTTGGTGAAGAATGGGGTAGCATTATGGAGGTAATTAACTTCATTACCTTATTTATACTCATATACATATTTTTTGATTTATTTTTTATTTATTTTGCATTCTATTTTTGTAGGATTCTTTTTACAAATGTAAAGTATTTTTTATTTCTTTTTATCTTCCTACATATATATGCAAATTGAATCATAGTTATTAATAAATAATTATACTCATAATTAAAAAACCATAAAAAGGCCAAAAAATTAAATAAATAAAAATTGTATATCATTCATAATATTAATATCGAATTATTTTAATACTAAATCTTTTTATAATATTTATTATTTATATTACAATTTATTAAATAATTTGATTTTTTTTCAAATCTGGACATATATTTTGATCAAGTTACTTGACCGAAATACATTGAAAATTTTATGCCATCATTTTGAATTTCCCCCTACAAATCATTCATTAAATAATTTGGTTTTTTTTTTTTTTTAAATCTGCCAATATGTTTCGGTCAAGTAACATGACTGAAATACATTGAAAATTTTTCGTCAACATTTTCAATTTCCCCCTAAATCCGCCAATATATTTCGGTCAAGCTCCTTGACCGAAATATATTGAATACTTTTATGCAGGCTCTTTTTTTCTTCGGTCAAATCACTTAACCAAAAAAATATGCAATAAATTTCCAAAAAAAGAGTAAATCCTATACTATTTCTGTTACTCATTTCACCTGAGATAGGCTAAGGATAAGTTTTTTCGCCATCTTAGTTCAGTTAGTTATTTGGCCCAAAAAAGTTAGGTGAAATACCAGAAATAACCTTTACCTCTAGTTCGATCAAGCATACTGACCAAAGTATTTAATTAAAATATTATTTATAAGTTCAGTCAAATTATTTGTCTGAATGTAATAGTTATTTAATGAGTTTTTTAAGCAAGTTTTTGATCAATTATATTAACCGAATTAATGATATATTTTGATTAAGATGAAATTTTCTCCGAAATAGTATTTCGTACAGAGGATATTCAGGCCAACAATTCGATTAGTGGGGTTGACCGAAGTGTTGTCTATTCGGTCATAAAATGTACTTTTTCGGTCAATATGCTTGACCAAAAAAGCCCCTAATTCTAGTAGTGTATAAATTTGTGTATTTCACCTAGTGACAAGAGTGAAATATTTTAGGTTATTGTCACATCATGTTATCAATAAATATTGTCCATAAATAGCTACAAATAGTAATACATTTAATTGATATTTATCAACTTGATAATGATTGTATCAACTTAGAAAAATCAATTTTCCTTTTATCTTAGTTTGCACAATGGGAGACAACTATTTCTTATCCATTAACCCACCTTACTTGCATATCATGCGACTCGATGTTAGCAAACTTGAAAGATCAAATTGAAAGGTACAAAATGGAGTCCAAATTAACTTCCTAAGTATAAATGGGAAGTAATAGCACCTATAAGGAACCTAAAATTAAGAAAGGAGCCCTTGTGATAAACATAAAAATATTTTGACATTCTATTTATCAAAAGCCTAAATTATCAAAAAAAAATTATGAAAAAGGTAAAGTAAAAGCCTTTATAGGCTTTCAACGTATTCATCAACATAAAGTGTTTTAGTATATACATACATAGAGAGAGAGAGAGAGAGAGAGAGAGAGAGAAATTGGGATAAAAATGTATATGTTAACAAATAGATATGAAAGGAGTAACTAAGAAGAAATAATACTAAGGGAACAAGGACGAGCAAAGAAAGATTAATAATAAACAAATCATTAAAATGTAGTTAGAAAATGAAGGTGAATGTAGAGTAGAAAAGTAAATATAATGAGAATATGTGAAGGCAAGTAAGATAAGAGGTAAAATCCCAACAAAAATTAATAAAAGGTGAAGTAAAGGTTAAGAAAAAAAGAAGTATGAGAGAAAAAAAATGGA
>BPVZ01000017.1:2656128-2690423 GCA_020521535.1 Rubroshorea leprosula
AATGATAGATAGAAAAAGAGAAATTGGGTCAAAAGATATAACGAGTGACTAAGGAAGAATGATACCAATGGAAAATAAGGAAAGAAAGAATAGTTGCAAAAAAAAATTATTAATATAAATAGAAAATATGAGAGTGAATATATATTGTATATGATGGGTTAAGTTAAGAGATAAAATCACAAGAAAAATTAATAAAAGGTGGAGTACAAAGAAGTGAAAAAGTACTTAGAGCTAATGCTAATGAGATGTGTTTTTTATATTTTAATTTAAAACCTTTCTAACATAGACATTCGGGACAGAGAAGACAAAGTAGGGTTAAAAGGATTTGTATAATAATAATAGTTATAAATTTAAAGATAAAAGAAGTTATTGAACATTTGATGAAATATTCTATTGTATTTATCTTAAAAATTTTAATTGATATGAAAGTTAGATAGATGTTTTTAATGAACTAATATGTATTTAAATAAAATTTATATTTATTAATTAAAAATTAATTTTAATTATAAATTAATATTATAACATTTAGTCATTTTTAAAATGAATCATGCATAGCACAATTTTAGAGCCTAGTTAACTACCAAATCATGAGGAATTGATCCTGTTGTATTGTACAGTTTATTTATTGTGCCTACTAAAACAAGATTTTTTTTTTTTTTTGCTTAATGTGAGATGATAAATTATACAGTACAAAACAAGTTTGCCATTACCGAATCTCTTCCCACAATTGACTTTGAACCCTCCATCAGGGAAACTCGAGTTTCTAATCATTTGGACGTCTTTAAGCCCACCTACCAAACATGAGAAACCCTCAAGAATCGATCAGAAATATTGTAATGAAATGCATTTTCATATTGTCCCAAATCTATTATCCCTCTCATTAACAAATCTGCATATACATAATTAAGTGTTGTATACACTAATAAAGTGTGGTTTTATAGTTTAAATTTTAAGGTTTAAGTCTTTAAAATCAACACTAAAAAAATTATTTTTGTTATGGGAATGCATTAAGATGTGATGACATGAGCTTAAGAATTTTGCAAATATGCATATCCACACTTCGTAGTAGATTCAATTCAGTTTGTGCACTTGTATTACAGGCCTTGGCTCTTTGATTCATGATTTGATGACAAGGGCTTAAGAACTTGGACATGAACAATGGAAGCAAAATAGCCACAAAATATAAAGGGAGAGGTTCAAACCTTATGGGTTTGCATCGTATCACACCCCAAAATAAGTAGCGAAACAAACGTCGTGCACTCGTAAACGGATCCCACAAATGCATAAGGCTCGAAACCTACTGTGTTCATAATTACCAATTTACATAACTTAAATAAAAAAAACTCAATTAATATCTAGCTTTCAATTACCAAAAAAGTCACTAGTCCAAATGGACAAAAGTTTATAAGACAGTCATGGCTATAACCAAGGGAAACTCAGTAAACAAAAATGATTTATCATTTCACATTTATGTTAAGCATGTGTGGCTAACGGTCTAAGTCCAAAAAGGATCTAAGTCCAAAATATTGACTAGCCTTCTAGCTCATCACTCCCCCTAGTTAACTGGGCCTCGAGTTTCACTTCCTGAAATGATGGACAAGGAAAACTATGATATAATATATCTTAGTAAAAATATGAGTAGCCCATGAGTAAAATTTAAGCATGCTTGATAAACAATTTAACATAACAAAATGTTCAGTGATAAATCGTTAATGCAAAATAAGATTCAGTAGTAGTCACATATATAAGTAAATAACAAAGCGTTCAATGATAAACCGTTAATGCAGAATAAAATTCAGTAATAGTCTCATCTATAAGTCATGGCCAGTGTTTAACAACTCCCACTAGCAGGCGTCAGTTTCAGTAATAACCAATGTATTATCCCATTGACAGGATTACAGAATGAACAGGTCCTATCGGTATACATGTCGACATGTGCTAACATTTGCAAACTCCTACTAGGAGGTGTCAGTAATCGGTAATCAGTAATCATGACTATATTAGAGACAAAACCATGCAGGATTTACAAGAAAAATCCATAATTCACAATCAGTCTCAAATTTTAGGAATAAATCGGAAAAATTCCATGTGGGCATGCTCAACGCCAAAAATAATAAAAATTTTCATTTCCATTCTAATCATGCTCAAGTGTTAATAAAATCAATTTAAACCTTGTCACCATCTCAAAAACAATTTAAAATATGCTTTTACTTTGAAATCGAAGGGCGTTACCATAATTTACTTACCTCAATCGCATAACGTAGAAAATTCACTCCAAGTGCTAAGGTAACAGAATAATCAAGAACCTAACCAAAATATTACAGAATTAATAACCATATGACCGAATATCTAAATTTTATTCTCAATATAAACTAAACATTTAAACCCTCCTATTGTTGCCGGCCATCAATCCCATAAAGAAATCTTATTTATTTATTTATTTATCCTTATTTTACTTCTATTTGAAATTTGAGCACAAAAATCAAATTGTGCATTTACATATATACATAAACACACATATACAAAATTCTCCAAATTCACAGACAACATGGAGGAACCGGCCTTGGCAAAACAATTGCTAATTTCACGGGATTTTTCTCTAGGACCTCACAGCAGCCAATTAATACTCAATCACATAAATTCTACTTGAATTAATGCTTAAATTTGTTCTAATTGCTACCGGAATTCATCCCCCTATTTCAACAGAAATCCGAACAGCACAGGGACGGCAAATAAATGGATAAATTTAGCAACTCATGGGTAATTTTGGACTTAGATGGAGCTGTCACATACTAGAAAATTCAGCAAGTAAAACCGGAGCTGCGAGTTCGGGAGGTCGACGAGAATTGAAGGAGAAATCAGGGGATCTACCAAAAATTGAGAGAAACCAAAAGAAATTAGAGTAAACCCAAGCCAAATCAAGGAAGAAAAGAGGAATTGGTGGCTGTTTCCTTACCAGAAACTTGAAGAATTCAAACCCACACACAGCCAAGAGCAGCGGACGGAGGGCGAGGAAACACAGCAGATCTGAAATTTTCTGCAGGGGGAGGATTTCTAAGTTCTAAATCTTGTTCTTGAACAAGAAAGAAGGGAAAAACTCAAGCTTTTTACTGTTTCTCAAGAGGTGGGTGTTCTCGGTGGCTTGGGTTCTTGTTCGGCTACAGGGGAGAAAAGGAAGAGTAGAAACGCGCGGCTGAGGAAGAAAAACAAGGAAAAAAAATCAGCCATCCTTATCCTAATTTTTTTCTCTTTTAAGTCCTTCAATTTGAAAATTTTGATGATTAAGCTCAATAATATTATTTCCTCACAATTACATCCCTAACTCACACTTAATTGTTCTAGAAATTTTTGAGGTATCACACATTGTGTCTTTAGTCTAGACTGAGCCTTTGTATGGGATGGGCCTATCTACATAATTATAACCTCTGCTATTAGAGCACAAAACCAATGAAATAGAAATTAGCAACGCTAGGGGCACGCGCCTCCTGCACTCTCCAACCTATACATGCCTTTTTATTGGGCCACGTTATTGAAAATGGAAGTGTTGGTTGGAGAGTGCAATTGGCGACTGTCCCTAGGATTCCTCAATGGAAATAAGACAGATAAAGAGTCTAATTTTTAAAAGTTTACTGTCATGGATTTGTTTTGGTTGTTGCCAGTGGCTATTTTATGTTTTTTTTTTTTTTTTAATGGTTACAATTTGGGGATGGGAGAAAAGGATAGTAGCATGATATTAGTATAGTTTGAATTTTAATACTAACTAAGGTATTGGATGCACCAATAATTAGTTTACAAAAGCTTGGTGTAGTTGTTTTATGTTCAAACAATTAAAAAATAAAAATAAAATTGAGAAAATTTCCTAAAGTTAGATAGGATTAAACCTTAATGTTAAATTTTCTTTTTATATTATCAAAGAATTAAAAAATGTCTATTTTCTAAAAGTTAAAAGAAATACATTTTTTTATTCATTTTTAAATTTTTAAAAAAATTAGTGATGATATAGTTATAATGTTAATTAGAATTGTAAACTTACAATTATAACTTGTTATTAAATAAATATATGTAATGCATACAATATCATGGACTAGATCCTAAATCAAAAGAGAATCATATTATAGTAGATTAGGATTGTAAACTTATAATATTAAGTGACTTTTAACCATATATATCATTTTCAATTAAAAAATTATCAACATTAATTCCTATCTTACTAAAAGAACTTCTCAAATTTAACTTATTTTTATAATTTAAGTGAGAAATAGCCACTAAAACCAACCAAACATGACCCTTCTTTATCTGTTATATAAGGCTTCGATGGATGAACTGTTGGTTAAGCTTCACAACCCCAAAATCTCAAGTTTATTTTCTTTTTTAATTTACTGTTAGATGTTCTCAAGTTAATTTTTATGTATTTTGAAACTAATCCCTCCCCAAATAATTTAAGGATGCACCCTCATGCAAGCATGATGTATTTAAGAAAATTAATTTTATTGGTAACTAATCCAGAGATTTTAACCTTAAATCTGTCCATAAGACAATACATATTTACAAATAGTTCCAATTTTTTGTTCTACTTTGAGGGATGTCAAGTTTAAGTTAGTAGTAATAATTAATTTTCACATTTATATACCACTTAAGATCACAATTAAGGGTAGGCGGAAAAATCCACAACCAAAAAAATTCAAAACTATACAAAACCATAACTGATAGATAGGGTTTAATTAAGTTTTAGATTTTTTTTACTAAAAAACCAAATTGATCTAATCTCAAATGGTTTAAATTTTGGTTGCTAAGTCTAAACAATCAAACATATGACTAAGGAGAGTAAAACTGAAAAGTTCAGTTAAAAAACTTTTTATATAAAAGTTTTAATAGTTTCTAGAATATTTTTTAGGTTTTTTCACCACTTTTTACCAATTTATTTATTTAATTAGGCAATTTTAGATTTTTAATTATTGAAAATAATTAAATAATAATTAAGAAATTAAAAAAAAAGTAATTTGAAAACATAAAAATAAATTTTTGATTAAAACTAAAATCAACGTAAATGGTTATTCTCAAAAAAAGAAAAAGAAAAAAAAAAGAGGAAAACCCATTAATGTTGGGTTTGATTAACAACTTTTAATATTAAATTACCAATATTTTAAGCTCCCTTTAATATGATTGTAGTCTTGAGTTTTTTATTTTGATTTTTAAAATTCAAATAATCAAATTAACAAGTAAAAATTAAAATTAAAAATTTAATAAATATAAAATTTTAAAATCAATACCTAAAAGTTTAAAGCTAATTAATATATAGAATTTTTTAATTTCATTCTATATATGATTTTTAAATTTTTAAAAATTTAAAATTAAAACACACTAAACAAAATCTTAATTATTTGATAATTTGGCATCCTTAGAGCTTCTCCCGTGCATTGCTTCTAAGGTTGAGAGCAGTGGCGGTAGGTTTTTCTCCCTAAGGATTGTCTCCGGCATAGGAGTTCCTTCATCCCTCCTTTCTTTTTACCCCCCTTCCTCCTCTTAATCTCTTTCTTCCTCTCGTCACTGTCTTGCTTTGGAACTCCAACCCAAAGGACCACAAGGTAATGACTTTTTAGGTTTTTTAAGATTTACATTTGTTGATTTTCAAAGGTTGCAATTAGAATTGATCTTGCTAGTGAAGTGGGTTTCTCTTATTTAACGGGCAAGAATCTCACTTTGGTACATCTCCTCAGATGGGATCTTGGTGGTGGTCAAATTCGACAAATTTGGTTCACACCAGTTCCCGATCAGCTAACCGATTGCCCAAGGAAAGGGATGCTGTTGGTAAGGCCAGCTATGGTTTGCATGGGAAGCTTGATTTTCAAGCCAGTAAAGGGGCTCTAGTTCCCTTAATGAGCTTCAACAGCATGGGTTAAAAGAGGATCGATAAAGATGGGAACATGATTGGGAGTATATGGAGATGATTGGGTGATCTTGTGCTTGTCAGGAAAAAGCTCATATCCCTCTTGGTTGTTCTTCTTTAAGAACAAGTAGGGTGGCAACTTGTAGGTTAGGGATTGTTTATTGCCGGAATCCCTTGCTCTCCCCAAGAAGCTGGTTAAATAGGTGAGAATGTCCAATAGTTCTTAATACTCATAATGACTCTCTTTTTTACATTAGTAATCATATTTAGCTTATACAACGATCATAAATTCAATCATACTTGCATATGGTTCTCTTTGCTTATTTGTCTATATCCATAATGGGAATAGTTCAAGTCTATTACTAATGCTTCTATGTTATATTTTTGATTTTATCCTTAGATTATTTTGATTTTAACTATATATCAAAATTTTTATTACTTAATATATTTCTCTATTTCCCATAAAACAAATATTTGATAATTTAATTTTAGCTGCAACAAAAATCGAATCATTCCCACCCTCATCACAAGTCACAATTCTATTCTAATGTGGGCTGTGTAAGCATTTGTGGCAAAGCTGCTTGTATCTTGATTTGAAATTTGCTTCTTCAACCGTTGTAATCTCCTTCATTATTTGTAATGCTTAAAGAAACCAGAAGTAAACACAACACAAAACAATAGAAATGGAAATCCGACTCTCCACTCTAGAATTCCCTACGCACCGACGCACGCTTCTTACCGCCAAATTTAACGAACCCCACACACCTGTCCCATACCTCTCTTCTTCTTCTCTCAAACAATTTCCAACCATTGTTCAGATCTCACTCCCCTACCTCAACAATGGGGTCTCTCCATCCGCCGCTCGACCTCTCCTCGCCGCCTTCCAAGAACCCTCTTGAGATCTCGGAATCTACACTCTTACAACTCTTCAAGTCCCAGCAGGATCACCTTAATTTCATCTTTCAAAACCTTGATCTCACCCAGACATTAGCATTCACCCAGACCCTTCTTAATTCCCCTGGTACCAACTTCTTAACCGGCGTGGGGAAGTCCGGCTTCGTTGCCCACAAGATTTCCCAGACGCTGGTTTCTTTGGGGATTCGTTCAGCATTTCTCTCCCCTCTCGATGCCCTCCACGGCGACATCGGCGCGCTCTCCTCGCGGGACACCCTTGTTCTTTTTTCCAAGTCTGGGTCGACGGAGGAGCTTCTGCGGCTCGTGCCCTGCGTCAGGGCTAAAGGTGCATATCTCATTGCCGTGACGTCCGTGGAGGGTAATGCGCTCGCGTCAATCTGTGATATGAACGTGCATTTGCCTTTGGAGAAGGAGCTGTGCCCGTTTGATCTGGCACCCGTGACTTCGACCGCCATACAGATGGTGTTTGGGGACACGGTGGCCATTGCATTGATGGGGGCCAGGAATCTGACCAAGGAGGACTACACGGCCAATCATCTGCTGGGAGGATTGGGAAAAGCCAGATCTTCAAGGTTATTTTTTTTATGTGTTATTTTATCTTGGGAATTAGGTGATTCTTGTTTCTTGTCTAGTTTTGATTGATATGCAGTTGATTAAAGCTCATCTTTTTTTACATCTATTGAAAATTTGGGGAAATTCCTGTTTTTATTTGTTGAATTTGATCTGATACTAGATTTTGTGCATTACTAGTGCATTTATATGTTTAACAAATTATAAAGAAACTCATGCATGTTGGTTCCTTGATTTTCTGGGCCTTCTGGGCTCATATCATTTTGAATTTAATGACAATTGAGCCGGTTGGTGATACTTCTTAGCGGCGGAAAGTTTGAAATTGATTTGCATTTTGGTGGAATTCAGTGGTGATATATTGAGTCTTTTGGTGTTTTCCTTTCATACAGTGATTGTAGAGTTTTACTATTGGTTTTTCAATGATTTACTGAGCCGATTTCTGTTACTTCGCTGTTATTTTTGGCAGAAAAATGCTGTCTTTGCATTACTGCTTGCAATCTGCTTCTCAGAATATGTTGTGTAATGTTCTTACATAATTAGGGAAATTTGTATTAAAAGAATTTCAGAAAAGAACTATAACATAGGAGACTTTTTTCTCAATCTTGTGAAGTAATGAGTTATTGCTTTGGAGATGTAGGTAAAAGATGTTATGAAGAAGCAGGACGAGCTTCCCATTTGTAGGGAAGGAGACATGATAACGGATCAGCTGGTAGAGCTGACTAGCAAAGGATGTGGTTGTTTGCTTGTTATAGATGACGAGTATCACTTGATTGGCACATTCACTGATGGTGATTTGCACCGGACTCTCAAGGCTAGTGGAGAAGGGATATTCAAGCTCACGGTGGGGGAAATGTGCAAGCGGTAATGAGAAAAAAAATTGTTGTTATAGACATGTAATTATATGTAGCATAATAGAACCTTCTTATAATTTTTATAAAGAAGAATCATGTTCCTAGCAAGTTATTGATACCCTTTTGGTTGAATCAGGAAACCAAGAACTATTGGTCCAGATGCAATGGCAGTGGAAGCCATGCAGAAGATGGAGTCACCACCATCACCTGTGCAATTTCTGCCAGTGATAAACCATCAGAATGTTTTGATTAGCATTGTTACATTGCATGGATTAGTTTCAGCTGGCCTGTGATCTACCATAGGATATATTCCTTTCTACGGTGTTTAGATTCTGAATTCACCTCTTGCTGGGGCTTCTTTTGTGCTTCTTATTCTTCAAATAAATGTATGATTTGTTATTGAATGGATGTAATTGTTGATGTACAAGGCATTCTCTTTATTTGTAGATGCTGTATGGCTTTTGATTTATAAAATTATTTCATTTAAACCATAACGATTATATGATTCAATGTGATTCCTTTTGTACTATGTTTTATTACCCCCTGTTTTTCCTTTGATTTCAATCCTCTACATTTTGAAGTTTTAAACTCCCCCATAATGATTTAGAAATTTGCTTCAGAAGTATTCTTCTGGTAACATTTAACTTAACGCTATCTTCGAAACTTTGTTGAAAGGAATTTTCTGATGGAATACTTGAGACATGAAACAATGACGTGAATTATAGATTGAGAAATTTGACTCGGAATTTGTAAAACATCCGAAGTATATCCTTTTCTTGTGGGCAAAGGAAAAAGAACAGATAGGGCCCCATGCAGCATCCCTTTCCCAGTAGATAATTTCAGACTATTTCCTACTTTTTTTTGGGGATTCTTTTAAAGGAAGAAAGCAAATGTAATTTGTTAAAATGGCTTCAAAGTATATTTTCTCCTTGATCACTCTCAACTAACAACTTTCTGAGTTACCAAACCAAACCTATCTCACCTCCAGCAAACTGCATGTGAGCTCCTAATTCAACAATGCTACTAAAATTTCCATTGTAAGGTTGCAGTCAAAACAAACTTCAGTTATTCAATCAGAGGAAAATGGTGGAGAAACAGACCCAAGTTAATCTCATCCAGATATCATGTGTACTGACCTAATATACAATTCTTAATTTATAGCAGATATATCCATATATCTGCACTTAGCAGTCATTTTCTGAGCACAATTGCATCTGCATGGCTGTCTTCTTTTCGTTTCTTTGATTTAGTGCGTCTGGCTTTTTTGTGCATTAGAGTAGCACCTAGCAGAAGTTCCGATAACAAGACTTGTTTTTAGTAAGTGGCTGTTGTGTGATCTCCATGAGTTGAGCTTGCGTCTATTACTAACAGTGTAACGTTTCAAATTTCACATTAAGATAAAATTGTGAGTGTGATTGATATATAAGTATAAAAATTTACTATTATTAACAATTAAAACTTACGCTTTAAAAGTCTTAAAAACTTGGATTTAACTCCTCAACTTTATTCCATTAAAAAGTATAGGGGGTACTTTATCACGTTACATGAATAAAACTTATACATTATAGTGACCAGTTAAACGACCCCCTCAACATTCACATGCTCAACAGTGAATATCCCACATCTTACAGCTCAAAATTATAGCCATCCTCTTCCACTCTCCACATTCAACCCCACTAGTTTGACTTGTGTTGTAATTAATTGAGTTCGAACGCAATTCAAAAGCTTCATGAATACACTTAATTTGTTGCCCAAATGTGTGCTCTCTAGTAGTTGCTGCACTCAATATAATTGTGTCATCTGCAACTTAAAGATGATGCACTTTCAAGTTATCATCACCAATTTGAGCTCCATGAAAGAAAATTTTTTATACCACACTGTTGATTAATACTTTCAATTCAAACCCTCAATCACAATGATGAAAAGAAAGAAAGGATCTCCTTGTCTCAGCCCTCTAGTCATAAGGAATTCTTTAGTTGGGGTTCCATTAACAAAAACTGATATTGAGCTTGAGTGAACATCCCTATCCTATATCTAATTTCTCCACTTATCACCAAACACCTTTTGTTCGGCATATAAGATAAGAAACTCTAACTTCCAGAATTAAATACCTTTTCAAAATCGACTTTAAAGGTAGAATGTTTCTTTTTATATTTCAATACCTCAAAAATAATTTCATTTCCCACTACCACTCCATCCAATACTTGTCTCTCCCTAACAAAGGCAGATTGGCGTTTATAAATCATTCCATCCATTACCTTCCTTAACTTATTACCTATAATACTCCGTATGTCCCACACAATATCTGCCATTTATTTTGACTACAATTTCTCTCATATTAACTCGCCCTTTTACATTTCTGTAATGGTATTTTTTATATTTTCAAAGTGTATTAATTTTTTCTTTCCCATTTTAACCCTGTAGTTAGTGTTCACTTAATAATGCGCCTTAGTCAACAATAATTAAGGGTAGAAATGAAAACCACGTAAATTAATTATACTAATAATTGTATTTTAAATCTGTATGTATAGTCAAAATATGTTTGTTATTATGAGATGGAAAAAGTAGCATACAATTTGTACAAATTAAGAAATAAGAACTTAATTTATGTCAATATATTATTTTTTTATGAAAATGGATATATCAATTTTACATGAAGACATATACAAACTAACTAGATTAAAGAATATATGCTTTAGAATAATTAATTTGTACAAATGCACAATACATAATTGTACACAAAATAAAAAATAAAAATAAAAATAAAACCCTAACATACACTAGCTACAACAATACATATTTCCATCCAATAATAAGCACATGACCTGTTTCTTAAAACCCAAACACACATATTATATACATCCATACATGCATATCACAAATCAACAAATGGTATTAATCCTCCCTTTTTCAGTTTTACTCCTAATGTTAACCAAGTGTAGATAATTATACTTCATAGAAAAACCGTACTGTTGTCCATCTCGAATCTCATGTCTTCCAAGTTGGAAACTGCCCCATTATCCAAGCTCACGTCCCACAAGAACCCATATTCATCTTCTTTCGAGCTAACTTCAGTGGCCGCGGGATTGTTGTTCTTGTTGTCATTGTTGTTGTTGGTATTGATGCTGCTACTGCTATTTTCCTGAGCATATTGAAGGAGGTTTAAAAGACTTTGGCTATGGTGTTGATGATGGGGAGGGTTTGAAGACAAAGAAGCAATCATTTGTTGATACCCACAAGGCATTGTTTGATCAGGTGTAGTTAGAATATTGAGAGATGGAGCAATATTTGTTGTGGTCTCAAACATTATGGATGGGCTGAGTATTGCACCATTCTCTCCCTTGCTCTTGTGAAAAACTCTACACAAAACCCAGTCTTCCTGCAGCCAAACAAAACCTTAACTTAATCATGCAAGTCTATTACTTACAATTGGAAACAGCTAAGGGAAAATACATGTGTGGATAGCTTTGCATGGCCACTTTTCCCCCTAAGTTTCCTTAGAAACATGATGGTATTTACATATGGCCACAATTGTCAACTTTCCTTTATGCATGTCTTTTTCACATTGTTAACGCAATAAGGTACGCAAAAAATAATGATGGACAAAAAGCAAAGGAATTGATAAAAGCAACGGACCTTCGGAGGCATATGTGGGGTCTCCAGACGAAATTCATGCATGATCCAACCAGTTTTGATTCCATTTGGAGCTCGGTTCCGATAGAAAACTAACGTCTTTCTCATCCCCACCACCTCTTGTGTTCTAGGGTCGACCACCATACGATCTTTCCCGGTGGCTTTCCAGTAGCCAGATGTTGTAGCTCGGTTGGTCCGAAACCCCGTGGCATACTTCCTGTCACGAAAGCTGAAGAAGTACCACTCAGTCGCATTGAGTTTCGCCACCTCTGAAAATGATACAGTAAAATAGTTACAAATAAGAACTCAAACATCTCTAATAGCTAAATACTAGTAAACTGCTTTTATTGAAATTATTACAGATAATTATAAGATAAATAGATATGTAATTTTCAAAAACAACATCAATTGTAAAGTTGATTTCTAGATATTTACTTTAAAAGACAGATAATTAAGGCAAAGTTACATCAATCGTTTCTGTCAACTTTGATTTTCTCCTTGCTTAACTAGAGAGAATAATGCTGGTATACATATATTATTTTCATTTTAATCACTGAGTTTTGTCCGGTAAAGCCTGTAAGACTGTGTTTGGCAGTACATGCAATTGACAAAAGGAAGAGAGACTAGATTTTCCCGAGAAACAAACAAGATAACTGTTTTCTCATTAGATTTGGAAGTTAGTGTTCAAACTGATGGGTGTGGGAAACAGTAGTAATAGTAAGTACTGTTATAATCACAGACAACGACACAAAGTAAAAAATTTTAGAGACAAAAACATCAAAGTTGAGTTACATACGTAAGAGTCTTGTCTTTACAATATTGAGGTTTATATTTATCATTGAAAAAAACTTGTCCTTTAAGCCAATTAAGAGACCAAACTTAATTCTTTTGATTTTTCTTGTATGACCCATGTTATGATCTGAAAAAGAGGAGGCCACCACAAGTCAAAAAAAGAAGAAAAAAAAAGAGAGATCGACAAAAGGTGGATTCGATTCCCATGTTCCCATGTGTATATATTTGGTTATGTTTAGTGCTTTCTCATTCATGAAACTTTTTCTTCTCTATAATATATATTTATTGGTGTAAATTACCAAGAAAATTACCTGCATGACAGATTTTGGGTGTGTTTTTCTGACCAGTTATAAAGGACTTTCCTATTTGGACAGTGAAAACACTTGTGAATCAACATGGTTATGCACAAAAATAATGACAGAAAGACAGAAAAGGTTACTTTTATGTCTTCTAGATGATAATACGTTTTTTTTTTTTTTAAATAATAATAATACTGAATGTCTTGTGTTTCTTGGGTGGGCAGAGAGTTTAATGATAAGGCAATTATGGCAGAGGATAAGCATCAACATTTAGATGATATAAAGTTATAAACATTAAGCTCTACAGTCATTAATTTGCCTCCAAAATGGGCAAATTCTTACATGACTGTCTTAATATATATACCAGCATAGCATACCAAATATATAGCTAAAGAAGCTGGCATTCAGGTGAAGATGAACAAGTTATATATATGTATATATACATATATGGTATATGTCATATATACTGCTCATCATCATTTTGGACCACGAAAAACATGTTAATTGTCTGCTGTTTCTAAATACAGCTCCTACATATGCCAGCCATGTCTGTCTGCCTTTCTGCCTAATAAAAAGGTCAAAAACTCAATCATCATTTTCTCTTGAATGAATTCGGATCAATTTAAAAGACGAAACCAACTATCTTGTACTTATTAAACAATTTTGTAGAAAAAAGAAATTAAAGAACAAAATGATTATGTATTTGACGGTACACAGGAACATACCAGGAAGCTGCCATGGTTCACATGTATGCAAATCAATTTCCACCAAAGTACCCTTCAAAGACTCCTCATTAGCAATTTTTTTGTAGAGATAATAGCAAACCAGCTCCTCGTCGCTCGGATAAAACCTAAACCCAGGAGGCAGTGTAGCTCCAATGTCTCGCAGACCCATCTCAATTCTTTTGAGTATGAAAGAAGCAGACAGAAGGAGAAAAAACCAAGATTTTGGAAGTGTTTCTGGGTTTCTGAAGCAGGAGATCTTGATGAAAAAGGAGCTTTTGATGGTCCTCTTTCTATGAGAGGTTGGGTTTCGAAATACTATACGGAAGAAGATGGTGGGTAAATTTATATAGTTAGGGAAGGAAAGACAGGAGTGCCTTTGCCGGTTAGAATTTCTAACGCAATATTGTACCTGCTGGGGCAATGCTTGTGTCAGTAGTTAGTTATAGTGGGAAGTTTCAAGAAAAACCAAAGTTACAAGAAAACTTCTTTTGTGGGTGCCTAGAGGGGTAGACAACAGCGCAATTGATGCAAACATATATGGACAAGTTCCAAACATTTTTATTACTGGTATTTTAGAAACCCTCCAAAACACCCCTTTTATCCCCTAATATTAAAATGGATTAATTACTTGAGAGATTTCTAAATAAAGGTTCTTGCTTGCATAATTAAAGTCCCTTTCTATTAATTAGGCTCGGCTTCTAAAAATATCTACTCTTTTTCAAAATTGATTTTTTTTTTTAAATGTTGTTTTTAACTATTAACTCTTTAGAAATTGAAACCACCGAGTCAAATTTTGCCACTACCCAAATAGTACTTGCTCATAAAAATTATATACTATTTACAATTATACTTTTATTTTGATATGAGATTCAAGAATGTTATAATTTTTTTCATTTAAACACTTGGTAGTCTCATCAAGGACAATCATAATCACAAAAATGCCCATAGGTCCAAGGTAGGTGAGAGGCAATTGATACTAACTAAACTGACTCAATCCAAAACCAACCACTAGTTTAACAATTTTTCGAGTTAAAGTCTAATGAATCTCAAAAACTCAAGCTCAAAGTTGTTAGTAATAGTTGGTGATTATGATAATTATATACCAATCATCCATACATTTCTTAGGATTTGCGGCATAACAATTAAATACTTGATGTATACATCAAATTTAATTACAATACAAGCCCACAGCACAAGACTCACCTCAAATAATATGAAATTCATACTACCACTATCCATAATGATCAGCATGAGTCTACACTTACAAGAGCAAACCACAATGATATTAATTGAAATGTCTCGAGCTGAAATTTGCCAGTAGCTTAACAACTATTTAGGCTATGATATATATGATTTTAAATATCAAGTTTAAGTTGTTAGTAGTGGTTGGTTATGACAATTATATACCAATCATACTACCTCCCTTGTCCAAAATAATAGCAATTTGGTTGACTTTTTAAAATATTAAGAATTTGTAGAAAATCTATGTAATTACCTATATTATGCTTAAGAAATAAACTAAATAAGAACAAAACAAAGATAACTGAAAATTTTGGTGATAAGGTAGATAATTAAAGTTAGGAAAAATTATTGATTTATCTTTTTGATTTGACACACCATTTAACTCCACATAATTTACACATTAAAATATAATATAAGTATAGTTAATTAAGCCAATTCTTACATCTTATATGCATAACTGCATCTTTAAATCTATTTGCCTTCAATTTCAAATTAATAAGTAAAGATTTTTTAATGAGTGTATCGTGCAGTGTATAATTATGTATTGAATCAAAAAGTATGCCAATCGATGTTCTCAAAGTTTGTTTGTCTTTAATTTCATAATTACTAAGAAAATCATTCATTCTAATTATTAGCTCTTATCTTTTGATTTTGATCATTACTTATAATTAAATAAAAAATCTCAACTGCATTTTTATCTTTTGAGAGATAATGAAAAAATTGAAATATTAATATTTAATATCTTATCAAATTGAAAATGAGACAATTAAATAAATTAAGTTACCTCATTTAAAAAGTGAGATAATTAAATCTAATTAAAAATAATAATAAATTTAAACCTCAAAATTGTTAGATAGAATCTCAACATGTCTCTATCCAAAATTTTCATTACACATTCATTGTATCATCTCATAAGTTAGGTGTCTTGCTCACTAATCTCATCTCCAACTTATCATTAATTACATTTTGGGAAATATCAAACATGTACTCATAAATTACGGATTGGGAGATTTGATCTTAAGATTTTGGATAATCTCAAATGCCATGAATACTACTACTTTAAGGTTTCGTTAAGTTTTCTCCCAAGTAGAAAGGAAAAGAACATTAAAAAAATCAAAGTTAAAGATTCGGAGAATTTTATGGACCAATTATTGTCTGAGAAAGAAACATAAGTGCCATTTATAAAATTGCAACATGCCTTAATAATTCCGAGGTTCACGGGTACGTGATTATTAACTTAAATTTAATAGGTAATTTTTAAAATAATTTTATTTATGAACAATTTTTTAAATAATTAAATTAACTACTTTCCTAAATTTTCATGCGTGGGGTTTTAATAACAAATTGGTCGGACCATTCCAAATTGTGGGCCAACTTTCATTGCCTGCCCCAAACAGCAGGTAAACCATTTGATTGGCTTCATCAGCCACAACATAGACAACTCAAAGAAAAGGCTCAGGCTATTAATTAATGTCACCATAATTTTTGTTAAAGTTATTAATTTAATTATAATTTTATTAATTTATAATTTTCTATCCAGTTAATTACAATATTTTGAATATATTTATATATAAATTGATTTTAATTTGTTAAATAATATATATTAATTATATCAATTATTAATTATTTTTAATAATTAAATTAAGATAAAAATTTAATAATTTTTTGTGGTCGTTAAAAATTATAGTAGCAATAACCATTACCCATTGCCCAAAGAAAAATTGAAACTATTAAATAAAATAGACCCCTAATATTAAGGGTTGTGCTTCTATTTGAACAATTCTTATAAAATACAATTGAAATTGTAAAATAAAAAATAAAAATAGTAATATTTAGAAGTTTTTTAGATAAATATCTTTCCACAACATGACTATTAAGATCTTATTTGAGTTAATTGTTAGTTATCATTTATAATTTAAACATATTTATTCTTTAATTACCAAAAAAAAAACTAATATAACTGCTGCCAGCAATTAATCATAAACTCAAGGCCATGACCCCATATTTGTTCAATCTTTATCACAAGAGAAAATTTTGGAAGGATGCAAAGTGGGCCAATGATGTCCATGATCTTGGGACCCACTAATGATGAACGACATCGATCAGAACCATCATGATATAAATTGATCTCCTAGTATATAAATAATTGATGAATTTAATTATCTACATATAATTTGGCTTTGTGTGGTTGATAAGTGCATATAAAAATTTAAGATTATAAAATATGTATATAATATAATTGTAATTTTGAATATGAGTACATGAAAATTCAAGATTTTGAAATATGTATATAAATAGATGAGATTTTATACCAATGTAAAAGAAAAGAGCATTTAGGACATTTCATATAAACTCAGGTGATCATGTGCACCTACTATAAATCCTGTATTTATGTTCACTTTTTGAAATCTCAAGTCTTTATAAATATCTCTTTTAAAACACAAATATATTATGAAAAATGATTGATATATCCTCTAATTCAACACATTCTAATTCAACACATTCACCAACACACACCGGTATAATTATTAAATTATGTAATTAAAATTTTTCTTGTCCTAAATTTAAATTTAAAATAATATTTTCTTAATAAATGTATTATAAAATGTGTTAAAACAAAAGGGGTATAATCATTATTCATATTTTATATGTACATTTTCAAACTTTAAGTTTTTATTTGCATCAATCCAAATTATATATAACTAACTAAATTATTATTTTCCCAATTAAATTATTATATTTGGAGCTTGAGAGAATAATGTTAGAAAGGCAACAATAATGGAAATATACAAAAGGATATTTTGTCACAATGTAAATTAGGGATGGTATATGGCAGATGGTGCCTCCACTGTGGACACATATGTAGGAGTAGGACATGTCAATTCAAGAGGAATATTGAAATAATGGAGCTCGTGAACTTTCACTGTTTTCATGAAATGTGACAAATAAAAATAACTTATATAATACAGAAATCCGATCCAATTAACCTGTAACTTTCCAGTAAAATGTTGAAAATAACCTTTCAATTCCAGGGGTTGAGGGATAACTTGTGCAACAGGTTAATAGCATATATAATTAGATGAAATGTCTTTTTCAACGCTAGACGATAAATTAACCATGGATGCCGGTCTAAGCTAAATTACACCACAAACTCCACAGTTAACATATATGGTTTGTTTGTTATATTGTCCGAACACTAATCATGATTTAATTACGTGTGTAATGAAGCTTTTGTTTGTATAATGGTATTTTTTAAATATAATATCTGTAATTAATTTTATATAAATTTTCATATTAAATTTATATTTTTTCACAAATTTTGAGTATAAATTTATAAAAAGATATGAAATTAATATAAAAATTTATACAAAATTAATTACAAATACTATAATTAATAACCCTTAAAGGCACAAATTAAATAAAATTTTATATAATTAATCATAACTATAACAGACGGTTGAATATATGTATATCAAAGTACTTAATTAACTAAACTTTTTTTTATGGCGGCGGCTCAATTGATACAAATTATTGACTAATTAATGCATGCATAATTAATTTTGACAATGAATTCAAAAGAGATATGCGAAGATATAATTAGTTCACAATGGATTTAAAGTACGTAGTCAAAGAGATCATTAAGGTTTTTCATTTTGGTATAACGAGGGATGGAATAATTAGACATTTGTTAACATTGACTAATTGTTCTTTGAACAAAACCCTAAAATTACGCACCGGAAAACAAGTTATCGATCCACAAAGAAAGGTACACGTCATGAGGGAGAATGACGTGGAGATTGTTCTAATTAAATTACATAAAAAATCATTATGACAAATATCCCAAGCAAGGAAAGATAATTGAAATGATTTTGAATTTTAGGGTTACGGTTTTTTTTCCAAGGAGGAAACCTTGGTTAGGTGGTGTTGATGTTGGAGGATGAGTGACGACTTGATATTCCTCCCTTGGAGAGAGCCAATAATTTCAATCCCTAAGCTTCACTTTCAATGTGTCCTTTTACTTATACACTTCCATAAGTTATGGGCTCTTTATGGGACATATTTGGGATCTTGGCAGGGACCGACTAACATTAATTAATAATCTTCCATTGCCAAAATCACCGATCAATATCTTTCAATTTCTCTTATTTCATTTTCTCATGATTTAATTGTCAAGTATAAAGATATAAAAATAATATAGTTATAATATTATATAGTATTACAAGTTTATAATAATAATATAGTATTAAACAGGAGTTGATACAATATATGTATATAAAATATCATGCATGATTTTCATATAAAAAAATTAATTATATAATAACACGTTATAATTATAATTTTTTAATGTCATATAGTAGTATGATTATAACATTTTTAATAAAGAAATATACCTTATTTTATGAGTGGGGTCCGCCTCATCATCCACAGTTGTCCCAATCAGATTCTGCCAACTCAACATGAAGTGTGCCGCGTGAGCTGGAGCCCACATGGGTGTGACAAATGTTCGTTGGCCACTCGTTCTTCAATTCACTATGGCGTTATCTAAATCAATATATGTTGATCGATATCAACTGGAGTATGTGTGTTGTGTGGCGGGCTACGACTACAATAATTAGTGCATAAAAAAATCATTTTCAATGATTTTCCTAAGATTTTGCATAGTGAGGTGACAACATCAACATGTTTTTTTTCTTTTCGCCTTTTCTATGTATGTTCATTAATGATTTTATTGCTCCTCAGAGTTATCCCCAAGGTACCACAATACCTATATAGTTGAGTTAAATTAACAGGTAAAAAGTGATGTGAATCATCTGATTAAAAAAACGTGAGTTTGAATTGCTCCATCAATTTATATATATGGGTGTAAATAATTACAACGGATAATTAAACTATACATGCACATACTAGGATGAAGGATGACTAACATATGGATTGAAACACTTCTTTTCTGTCAATTTTATGCAACTGTGTGCGAAAAGAAAACTAGCTAACTAACTTTTGCGTTCCAAGAGAACCATTATTTTTTTAAAAGAAAAGGATTCCATTCACTTTTTGCACTTTTGAAAATTTGCAGCATCCGCAAAATATAACCATACTTTATCACGAATCATTTCTGCTTTTGTGAATAGGTAATACATTAATCCTACCAATATATTATTCTATTTTAATTTGGTGATTATTCAAAAAGAGGATTCCAAAGGTACGGTTAGAGTTCAAAGATAAAAGGAGCAAATAAGAATATGAATTTTTTATTTTTTTCATTTAAGAATACAAACTTTACTATATTTTGATTAAGAATATTGTTTGTTATGTTATCATTGCCATCCAATAAATCTTTATATATAAAAAATCCTTACTTAAAAATGAGTAAAAGTTTATCGTTTGATTTAGAGACTTAAAAATTTTACATTCTTAAATAAAAAAAATGACAAAATTTGTATTCTTATATGTACCTTTTCTCAAAGTTTAAGGCACCACTTGTACCAACTACCAAACATAGATATATTATTTTTAGTGGTAATATATACTAACACTAAAAATTTAGAGAGAAAACTACTTCAAAACTATATTATTTTAATAAAATATTACAAGAAAAGACCAAAAAATTTTCTCATTCATACTTTAAAAATAGGTTATTTTAGTTTTTTTTTTTTTGTAAGAATTTATTAAAATAAAATAATTTAAAATGTTTTTCACCTAATTTTTAGAAATCCAACTAATAAATACTTTATATACGTAAGAATATTACATATTGATCTATCTCAACTCTATGAAGTTTCAATTCAAAAACACCACTCTTTAATAAATATTTTGAAAAATCAATTGTTAGATCAAATGATATATTTATTTCAATTATATATACCAATTTTCATGTTGATATAATATTTATAACCATATGATCAAAAAATTTTATTTTTTTAACTTATATTTAATAGTGTTAAATTTTACATAATTAATAAACTAATTAAAAATGTTCAATTAATCTAAAAAGTTAATATATGATTTACATAAATATAATATTAAATCTAACAGCTGGATTTAGGCTGGATGCAGGTTCAAAAGTGGTGGAATACGGAAGGGGGCACTGCTAAATGCAGTGGAGGCTTCAGCTAATTATTTCCTGCATGCATGGATGGGGGACGGGTAAATAGAGGGAGGTTGTTGGTGCTTTAGTGTTTTTTACTATGGTATAGTACATTTGGTATTGGAGGAATTGTATAATTGTGTTTAAAAATGGGTACAATTGTGGAACATATATATACGTTGAATTCAGTACAAGCTAAGACTTCTGCGTGGATCAAGGGCAAAGAGCCTGGATGTTCATTTTCATTCCAAGATTGGGTAGGCCATCCTGCTGAGTGTGTGGAGGGCATTATCAAGTATCACAAGGCATTCTATCAAAAAAAAGTATCTCAAGGCATTAAAAATTTACACGAAGAATGCTGTGTAGGTGTGGGTCACAGGAATGTGTTGCTGTTCAAAGTTTTGTGTTCCTGTGTAGTGCTGTGTGTTGCAATTGTGTCGTTATATTTTGACTGTTTATGGATTTTATATGGAACTTTTTTAGGGATAGAGTACCTGTTGTATTTTCTTTTAATATAATTTAATTTTTTTGTTGATAAAAAAAATCTAATGATTAATTTTTTAAAATAATTATTAAAAATAGTGTTTTGGAATTTAGACTTTTTATAACTAAATTTGAAAAGGTTAGAGTAACTCTTTGGAATGCTTAATTTAAAATTATATGTCGAGGAATGAGTTTACACGCATAAATATAAATTGTGATCATATAATTTATTCTAGGAATAAACTATAAATAAAAAAAATTCATACTTACATATATAGCTAGGACATGCTAAGTTGATATTTGATCTCAGAAGCTGTTTTTTTTTTTTTCCCTAATAATGGCATTTCTCTGAAAATTTTATTTCATGCTTAAAATAAAGTATACTCTAAGACTAGCTTAGACCCCTCTTTTGTCAAATTAAAAAGCAAAGGTGGGGTTTAATATAATTGTCAGATTAGACCATCAAATGGAATTTCTCAACAGTGGATTTTGGAATAAAATGGCACTCTCAAAGAAGATATGATTAGTCAGAGACATAATTCACTCCTTATTTATCATTAAATTTAAAAAAGCTTTATGTCTTTTTCAAAAAATTAATTAAAATTTATATATAAAGAAACAAATTAATTCTCAAATGTAACGACATCAAAAGATTCGGTTGGTAACTTAAAAATGTGGGAAATTGTTTTCTACAAGTAGAAGCATGGTTGATCGATCGAGGAATCGATGTGATTTGCAGACACAAAACTTTACTTTCAATAAGGAAAATAATTAGTTCATAAAATTCGACCATATGTAATCAATTAATTAATAACATTCAATAATATTTCAATAATTTATTGTGAGGAATTTCTTTTAAAAAAAATAAAAAAAGAAAGAAAGAAAGAAAGAAAAACCAGAGTAGAGATGGATCTAAATAAATTGGTTTGTGGGATCGGTCAAAATGGGTTTTTTTTTTTTTTTTTTATAAGTATTTAAAGTTAAGGTGTTTTTAAGTTAATTTTTACGCACTTCAAACTCTCCGATCCATTTTAAAAGGCTTTATGCACTTTTAACTCCCCGATCGATTTTAAAGGTGCACTCTACATGTTGGTCTAATATCTATAAGGAAAATAATTTCTTTACATACTAACATTAAGACTTCAACCTTAAATCTATTTCCACATATTTCTTGACGAAACAGCTTGGTTGATTATTTTGTATGGATATATGACCGATGGATTGCTGTGCAAGGATGATGGGGTAGGCTGCAGCCTGGTTTGATAATTGTCGCGTCGCAATGCATTTTGAATCTAGAAAATGAGAAACAGAAACATGAAGAGATACACTTGAGTATCACATGATTGATTATTATGTGTTTTGATGAAGGGAGAAACTGAATTATTAAAGACCCACAACATGGACATAACACATGATGGGAAAACAAACCTAAACATATACATACAGCTTGGTGTTTACGTGGATAGGATTGCTTCATACGTTATTTGCTTGGTAATCTGGAAATATAATGTAAATGTATAACACCCTAGCTAAAAACCCTAGCTTTCATGGGGCTAGCTAGCTGTTCACTTAGCGCCTGCACCTTGAAAGCTCTAGTTCACCTAAGCAGAGACCTTTTCTCTCTCTTTCACAATCTGCAGTTGTTTTCACCATTTCTATTTTTAACCCTAGCTTTGCCTTGATTCATTCCTTGTTTGTTTCCCATTTTTCACTTTTGATTTTATGTTTGCACAATTGCCTCTTATCATTCATTAATAATTCTCATGCCAACCTATATATGTGTTGAATAATATAGTTGCTTGTCAATTGAATTGAATCCTTAATATTGTAACATGGTCAATCAGCCAACAGAGTTTTTCTCTCTATTTATAGGAAAACAAAATGCAAAAATTATTAATTGGAGTACTAGCAATACAAAGTATTAGTTCTATATCAATAAAAACTTTATTGAATTGGTACTAACTTAAGAATCTTAATTTAGAGTGAAGGTCAAAATTCAAATCTTGGTGATACTAAGTAATTATCCCTTTGATGTATAAAAAAACTGTATTAATGCTATCATGCTATCTCTTCCCCAAATTTACTTTCCATGTTTTGATTTTTTTTTTTTTTTTTGAAAATGGCTGCTGTATGAGTGCTTTATGGTTTTAAAATTCTGCTGTATGTAGTTTTACTTTTGTAGAAGGGTTGGAGTACCCTTTGTATTCCATATAATTTTAATATATTTATTTTGCTTATAAAAAAAAAAAAAAAAAAAACTTTCCATGTTAGAAAAGAAATAAAAGGGTAAAGGACTGAACATATATCTCATCCAAGGTTTTGTGTAAGTATTAGAGGCAGAAAATGAAAGTTGAGCTTGCACTTGCCTTACAAAAGAGGTTAATGTGTCAGAAAGACAAATTATGTCTTAATTTTAGGTGTTCCAAAGACAAAAAGAAGACACGTGTTTTGTCCTGCTTGGCTGTCCAGTAATATTGACAAGAAAAAAAAAATTGTAGACATTGCACTAGCTAGCAATAATATGCATGATCATATCATATGAGAATTGAGTGGTCTATTCCCCTTCTCAATCTGAGATTCTATGAATAAAGGAAAACGGAAACTATAGGTTTTACCATTTATTGGATATACCCTCTGCCAATGGGACCTTAGCTCAAAAGGTAGAATAGGTTTAAAGGCTGAAGCCCACAAGAAGTTGTAGGTTTGAGTCTCGTGTATGTCAGTTTTCGTTTAAATTTTCCTTGCTTCGTTTGTTTCTTTGTACTTGGTTAAATGTCAAATATAGTCCTTAAATTTTTCATTTTGAATAATTTTAGTTTTGAAATTATTTTTTATACTTTTTTTATCCCTCAACTATGAAAAATATAAGTTTTTGATCTTTTCATCAGTTTTATCTATTAAGTTTACACAACTAATAGTTTTTTGGTCCTTAAATTTTTGTTTTATGTACATTTTTTTGTCTCTAAACTATTATTTATTGCATTTTTTTTTTTAATTGCAAAGATTGTGTCTTACTATTATTAGGAATATGAGGGGTACTCCAACCCTTAGACAATGTATTCTTATCATCTCAAATTAAATTTTGATCTATGGGCAATATATAATCTAGATGAATCCCTCATATCTATTGCACTGTACTCCTCCTATCCAAATTGTTCCTTTCTCAGTGCAGTTTAAATGCCACCATTCCTCATATATGGACGAGGCTCTAGCAACCAATCAGTAAGACTCAAGCAGCGTCCTTCCTCGTTTGCTTTCAACCACTCAAATGATCTAATTTGTTGCTTGTTTTTAGTTTCTGAACTTTTGTTTTATGCATATTCAAATCATTAAAGAAAAGGTTCAATGTCAATTGTAGCATCCAAACTTTTAATTTTGAATATTTTTAGTTCCTAAACTATTTTTGTATTTTTTTAGTTCTTTTATTTATTAGTCCATTAAATCTGTCTATATATATACACATTTTTAGTCTTTAAACTTATGAGTTTAAGAACTAAAAATGTACATATATTATAAGTTTAGAGATTAAAAAAAAATACATAAATAAATTTAACAAACTTATTGACTAATGAACTAAAAAAGTGTATTTTTTAAAGTTCATGAACAAAAATACAAAAAATAATTTAGAAATAAAAAATAATTCAAAAATTGAAAATGTCTAAAATAAATGCTCAGGAACTAAAATTGACATTCAACCTTAAAAGAATTTAAAAAAAATACAAACCGAGATAAACTTAATAGACAAAACTGCTGTAGAATGATAAAAAAAAATGCACATTTAATAGTTGAAGGGTTAAAATGTAAAAATAAAAATCAGCTTGTTTAAAATTGTAAGT
Organism: Rubroshorea leprosula; assembly: GCA_020521535.1. Taxonomy (NCBI): domain Eukaryota; kingdom Viridiplantae; phylum Streptophyta; class Magnoliopsida; order Malvales; family Dipterocarpaceae; genus Rubroshorea; species Rubroshorea leprosula. The sequence continues at coordinate 2,681,447 of BPVZ01000017.1, forward strand.
TAAGAGTGACATTTAACCTTTGTATTTTGGTAGTTTCTACACTATCAAATTGTGTTGTATTCGAACACCGTACGTAATCGTTGCAATTTGGATATAACTATAGGGCCCACATTTGAAACTTTGGAGACCCTTTGATTGCATTTTGGATATAACTATAGGGCCCACATTGCCCTTGATCCAAACCAATCTTTTGAAAGAAGCTTTTGTTTATGTGGTGGGCAACCAACGTCCCAATCTGCCCCCTTTGCTCAACTTTTAATTAATAGTCATTCCGTCTCGAAATAATAAATATTTTTTATTAAAAATTCATTTTAAAAATTATAGTTATTTGTTTTATATTTTAAGAGAAGACATATTTTTTTTTGAATTTAATATTATTATTTTTATCTTTTGATTTTAGTTATATATTTTATCACGATTTAATTCTCATTATTTTTATTTTTTTAAAATAATATAAATAAAAATAAAAATTATTCTTAAAGTCTTTATTTAAAAATAAAATAAAATAATTTATAATTTTAAGAGAAAAGGAATAATTTTCACGCACAAACCTTCAATATTAATTGTCACACTTAACCGGATAGGATTGTTACAATATTATCCGTTCCCAAGAACTGGAGTCTCCCTGTTTTTGTGGAAATAGTTATCTTAATTTTGTGTAAGCTAAAGAAGAACACTAAGAACATATTTGGTGAAATTTGTAAGAGTTTTTTTTTTTTTTTTACTGTTTATGAGTGATAAGTTTAAATTTTTATGAGAGGAAAAATTTATGAGAGGAAAAATTTAAAAATTATTTTTAGAAATAGAAAAAAATAGGCAAAGAGTAAGTAAAAAGGAAGTTTAATAAAAATACAAGTTTGAAACTTTTCAAAATTTCCTGTTTAAAATTTTTTTTAAGATTAAAATAAATTAAAAAATATAAATTTTTAAAAGAAAAATTTTAATTTATGAAACATAAATAGTATAAAAAAATTGAAACTCTTACAAGTTTTACCAAATATGCTCTAACAAAATTTCATGCTAGAGAATACCCTTCTCCAGTCCCTCCCCGACACATATAACTTAATCAATTTCTATGCTTATAGGATTAAGTTTACCTTGTTTAGTTAAAGATAAGCTATTCATGTCGAGATAAGAAGATTTATGAGTAATTTATCAAAACATGATCACTCCAATATTAAACCCTAATAAATCCAGTTAATTCTGCATGTGAACATTTAGCATTCTAGACAGCTTTCAGCCTAACTTATCCACGCACATAACCGAACTTAGTTTTTCTGCAGTTGCTTTATTTTTTTAGAAGTTAAAAAATTATTAAAAAAATGAAGAAAAGTTTATGACTTGTGATACTTTAGAAGTGAAATGATTCTTAAGCTAACGCAGCAGTGCACCACAAGAAATATTAATTAATACTTTAATATAATTAATCAATACAAAATATTATTAATTAATAAGTAAACATCTATCATTGTGCATCCAATTAGAGGCTGGTGTTTTAGATATTACTTGTATCACAATATTTGCAATTAAATGAAGAAAGAAAATTATTTTGAAACTTATAAATTATAAGTTATTATGTGTGTACCCTCACATACTTAAATATTATTTGTTAATTAAAATCATGTATGAATTATTTTCCTTGTATATATACATACGTATACGCACACATGATTCCAGAAAACTTGCAAAACTATCGTTGCCACGTATTAATCCAACATTCTGATGATTGATGATTGTGATGTATCTCATATAATAACGATCATTATTAATTAACCCTAGATAGAGCTTTTGATTAATTAAAGTATTAAGAATCCTGATACTTGGTTTCTGCTTTGTGTTATTAAAATTATCTTCGATTGTCAAAACAAAAAAAAATTAATTAATTAATTAATTAAATTAAATTAAATTTTTCTTGGTTGTATAATTTAGGAATGGGGATATGCGAAGTTCCATCTAGTGATCCTTCCTATTTATTATAGAGGCATATGGAGAATGGATTCTCCTGCAGGTCTTTTGAAAATTAACCTGCAGAAAGATTCCCCACCCGTCTTGGGCCTTTTTTTTTTTTCCTCTTTTTTTCTTATATTATTGTTATAAAAAAATTCATGAAAATTTATATTCCAAACATATATATTCCAATGAATCAAACCTTTTGGCTAGTAGATCGACCCCAAGAAAATTTCCCATACAACATGTGTTACATTATTACATAAAAAAATAATAATTGAATTTTATAAAATAGACGAAATGGATCAATATTTTTATGTTGGTGTTCAGGGGATTTTCTGCCGTCCTTTAAGAGTTCGTATAAAATGTTTTTATTGTGCAATTGTGTTGGCTACTTTGATGATTGTAGATAGATTTGAGGGAGCATGGAAAATTCAAACACATTTTACATCAACACGATTAATATCTATTTCAAATCACTTAATTTGATTGACGATGTATAACTTTATTGAAAAACACGAAAAAATGCATAAGAATTGTATGAAAACAGGTGGATTGGCTTACTCCATTAAAAATCTAGGCAAGTGACTGATGACCCTCAATCCTTACGTCATACTTTAGACTCATAGTTCTATGTGACATACCAGGCTTGATTACTAAATAATATAGAAACCGAGCCTTGTCTTTCACGTGAGACTGGGAGACAAAATTTTAAGGTTGCAAAGAAAATATTTTGCAAAAAATTCAATAATTGGTAGCATATGATTGATTGTTCTCAAAATCATGTCAAATTCAAATTATGTTTTAAAGAGTGCTATGACACAAAGGGATGGATCAACTAACAATCTATGGGAAAAAGAAATACCCTAGAAGCTTAGGTAACAAACTTACCAGTACTCTGATTTCATCTATGGTACATTGATGAGACTGACACACAGATGGAATGATGGAATTCACAACGTTATCATCTCAAAGATATGACATTCAACAGGTTATGAGACTGCGCAAATCAAGGTAAAAATGCAATTTAAGAGGGCCACTCTCTCCACCTAGTGGTGCTTTGTTCTGTGACTAACCAAAACGGTTCGCGGGTGTCTGCAGGATTAGTTGAACCAAAACTCTGAATGCAAATTTTATCCCAAAGAAAAAAAAAAAAATCAACAAAAATGGCTTCTTTCATGCCAATGTACAAGTACACTTACACAGCTTATGCATAACAGGTGATCCAAACACCCCAGAATGTCCAAGCGGAGACAACAACATTATTTAAGATGGCAGGATAAACTCATGCCAAAAGGATTCGGAGATCGCATTTCAAATTAGAAGCAAAATCCTCAAGTCACATCCCTAGACCCTAAAGAAAGTTCTTTATGCATGTTTTTCTACCCAAATTCTGTGCTAGTCAATTATAATAACGTGATCTACATGACAAAATACCATCATGCAAGTCGACAATATAATGGCCCCTAAAACAACAATCATTCAGCATAGCCTTGTCATAATAATTATGTAAAGCTAACAACAGAAGTCCAGCCCTCAATGTTGATGTTAGCCCATTAGGAGTCATCTACAATCAAATCACAAGGTTATAGAACCTTAGTAGTCCCACATTGTCTTGTCTCTCTTCTCTCTCAAGTTCACGTAACAAACTGACAATCCATCTAAGTGATGTAAAAATAAATAAGTAAATAATAAATAATAATAAATAATAAAAATATCACAAATGCAAAATTTTTAAGATTAACATCTGCCTTCACACACTTCAGGTACTTGATGAATGCCAAAAATTACAGTAGAGAAGGCAAGGAGGATGGTAACAAAAAAGCAGAAGCAGAGAAATGAGAAATCTACTACCAATATAATTAATTTCTTACTGAACACACCCTTTAAAGTTTAAATCATAGTTCAGCTGGCCTTTCGGAAAGCTTGTCTTCAAACCAGTAAAATGATCGCATTTCATTGAACAAGACACCTTCTCCCTCATTATACCAGGCACCTGTTTCATATTTCTACAATTGATATCCTTATAGACCAATTGAAAAATATGTCATTCATTCAACTAAATACTCCTTTAGTCCTTTTATCATGTGCACATTTCATCCAACTGTTTCTCTGTGACTTCCCACCACTTCAGACCAGAAGGCTTGATCATCTTTGTGAAAATCTCAAAGATTATCTCTCTAAGGCTTCGTTTGACATGATAATGCTTTACACACATCTTTGTACGCAACATCTTATCTAAAAATTTAAATTTATTATTTTAATTATTTTTAATTAATGTTTTCTGTATTTTTACTAATTTTAATTAATATGTCATATATTCTTGAGATAGTAAAAGACAAAAAAACCTACAGCCACAGCCTCCATACAAAACAGCACAGCACTCCCAAAAGAAGAGTATATTAGGTTTGCCAAGCATACAAAAATGTGTCTGATTCTTATCAATGATACTTTTTAACACTGTGAAAGATGCAAGTAATACTAATGAATGTTGCCACAGAATTAAAGGAGTCTATTTAATCTTTAAGATTCTTCTTAGAAACAGTATTTAATCATTTGATACACAGTTTGTTCTTCCATGGAAGTGCTTAAGACACCATTCCAGAATAGAAACATATGTGTTGCCTTTGTATTCTACCATTCTTCAAATTTAGAGGACTCTTTTTGATTTCAAATTCACATTCTCAATTCCATGGCAGTATTCAAATAGATATTTCAATGCTTTTAAGAGTGGTTTTTGAAAAGCAAAAAAGTGTACTTTCAATTATCCATCATCACAATACCACCTTAAATTGATATTTTTTTAACTCTAATATTGGACTCCACAATCATTGTGACAAATTACTGCTGATAAGAATATTGTTACAAATTACCCAACAAATAAAATTCAAACCCACTCTCTGAACTTCAAGAATCTAAACCTAACAATAAGAAATTTACCTCACTGGAACCTTACTGAATCCTCCAAATTGACATTATCATTTCATCTACATATGAGTTCCCAATAACCTAAAACATAGAACTAAAATCCCTGTCTTCCAATTTCAAAATGAATCATAATATTTTGATGATAGTGTAGAGAGATAAAAACAATTACATGATTATGCAAGATGCAATTAAAACATTTTCAGAGAATAAATACTTCTGTTGTGGCATCATAATTTGATTGATCACATGAAATTTAGCAGATGAATGAATAAATACAAAATTCTATTAGAGAAGGCACTCACATGGTGATGCATTAATCTATGCCGACGAACAGTTTCTGTTTGTTCTCAGTCCACCAACCTGATTAATGTTCTTCACCATGCAAATGACGCGTGATATAAAGCATTAAGAGCTAGAAGTCTAATGGAGGAGAAATATAATCCCTGAAGCTGGTATAATCTGGAGTTTCAATCTTTTGAAACCCGAACAACCATACCACTTGGTGTATGAACAGTTTTAAGGTGACCAGATCCAATCAAGTCTCGAAGGTGAAATCTCATATCAAGAGAAGATAATCTAAGATGCTTCTTTTCCAAAGTGGCCAACATCATCTCTTTATATTTTCTGCGGTTTAAAAATGACAGAAGTTCCTTTCTTCCCTGAGTAGAGTAAATGAAAAAATTACAAAGAATGATGATTGTGAAGACAACAAATCATTAGAAATAAAATACTGATTGCATAAAATAAATAAAAAATCAGATATTATGTCCACAGGACTAAACAACAGACATGCTCGAGAGATTATTTGAAGTATTTGATGAAAATCTAATAAAATGCATACACGCTATTATATGCAGATTATTATGTTTTAATATTTTCAATTGGGTCAAAGCTTTAGGTCTAAAGGAGCATAACCTGAATTGGGGAAATATAATTACATAATATATACAATTTTTATTTAAGCAACACATTGCATGCACGTACATTCATTAACATATGTACATAGATAGGCATGTTTAAAAGAAAAAAATGTTGGTAATATCACAACAAAATAGATAGTTCCAACAACTGACTGCTGAACATGTATACCTGTGTGAGGCCTTTTAGCAATGATCCAATATTTGGGATTGCAAACCAATACATATTTGGATCAATCAATTGCCGTGTCTAAAAGGAAAATGCCAGTGTTAAAAAAAGAACAGAGTGAGAAAAGATAAAAGAGAATGCAATTACATGGGTACAAATGAAAGAATGAAAAGGTAAACAAACATTCATATGCATTCAACTAGATACCATACAAAATAAGCAACAAATGTGTATACACGCAGGCATTAGTGACTTTGCATCCTGATCCCTAATTAACCCATCAATTCTTTCATGATTGCATTAAACAATAAAATTAGTCCTGAGGACACCATGTTACTGAGAGTATGATGTACTGACACAAATAGCCATACAGTATGTTGCTTTCAATCAAGTAAATTTGGAAACAAAAATCTAAAATATTACTTTGATATAAAATTCACTTACAAGAAGGCCAGCATTTATTAAAAGTGAAACATGTCTATCCTTCACCTGTCCCCCTAGTGATAAGAGTGAACACTACAAAAAGAGGCAATGTTGTGGATTAAAAATAAAAAAATGGATGCAAATACAGGAATACCCCAGCACATGCAGATATGCTAACATGTACAAATTATATATGTATTATCCCAAGCACATACAGCTAAAAAAGTGCAATTGAAGATGACATGGGACAAACACAGAAGATTTTTTCTATTCTAAAAGATATTTCAAATGTGATCTACAAGGACATGTCAAGAGATAGAAGAGTCCTGGTGTTTTGATACATTGTCACATAAAAGAACTATCTCTATCTGTGGCCAAAATGATACAAGAAGTTACATAAAGTCTGCTTGGGTTGGTTTGTTGTCATGCCTCAAAATGATAAGGAAGTGCCATCGAAAGAGATTCTTAAAAGGTTAAGCAATATGGTTCTCTACAATGATATCCCAAGAAAAATTAGGATTACATGGACCCTGTCTAATAAACAAAGATATACATATCAGCACAACACTAGCACTTAACAGAAGCAAAAGACAAATACAAGAATCCAAACTATAAATTAAATAGGACTGGGACTGACTAAGATCTACAGAATTTTGTATGCTCTTGACTACAACAGAAAATGTCTCTCAAGTGAAACCCAAACAGGATTCCATTATCAGAAAATTAGAAAGAATAAAAATCGTTAAAAAGGTTATATATACAGTATTGATACAGAGTTTTATTTGTGACATTAATGAATTAAGCTTATATAACAAAGGATTCCAAATAAATTAGAAAAACAAAAAGAAAGAATAAAGAGGAAAGATGACATAATTAACTTGTAACATAGTGAGTTAGTGACTCACAAGTTCTTGATGTCCAATACTAGGCTCCAGCTTGGATTCAACAACATGTGTGGTAAACCACTTAAAAACTTCCATATCACCTCGATCTTTTCCTTCCATTCTTTTGAAGACACGTTCTATCTGCACAAAAATAAAAAGATCATGGACAGAAGAAATCTATCAACATATGACCAATTCCTTAAAATTCATCTACTCTACCGCAACCTAACGTTAATATTGCAACAAACACTCCATACTCTAGCCATTCCAAAGCCCAATATTTTTATAAATGCTCACATATACAATCTGATTATGCTGATGGAATGATACTTTGTCATGCACATCTCTACACACATTAGACAACGAACCTGCTTTAAATAGTCATCCAAAAACATTATACCATGATCATCTTGTCCAGTGCTTAGCTTGAAAATGCGCAATACTTTCTCCCTCCTTAGAGACTACAGAGAAAATGTGCAATTCAACAAGGTTAGAACAAATAAATAAACAAATACTTCATTTTGGCTTAAACTAGTTTTTTTTTTTTAAAAAAAAAAATCACTTGTGAATCCCTCCTCCCCCCCAAAGCTTCTGTCTTGAACACATATTAAACAACTTTAATACAACTCATGAAGCTACATCAAAACTAATTTCCTTTAATTCATTTTCCATTTAATAGAAAAGCTAGTTTCCTTTAAAGTATACTACTTTCAACCAAACTTAAGCCCAACCAGAAATCAATACGACAGACCAATTTCGGATTATTGATAAAATGGAAACATAAAACACCTCTAATTCCCGGTCCACCTGTGTTCTGTCCTTCACACTGCTATACAATTGTGACTGCAAAACAAATGGCTGAATTGCAACCTGCGATAATGCAGAATCAACACATTCAAATTTAGTTAATCAGTGACGCTATCAAATAAAACTCTTTAAAAAAAAAAAAAAAAGATCATCATCCTTAAATACGATCCTGCCATCATTAAGAACAAAAGAGTACTGTTTTTCGGAATTTGAAAAGCAAATAGATGGTGAAAACATAAGAAAAAACGGTAATTGAAGACGAAATCAGAGAGCTGACCTTATCGAGATGAGGAAACTGAGCTCGCATAATGCGAAGCGCCATCAAGGTATCGCTAAAAGTAAGATTTTCCTCTGCAATAACAGTGGAATGAAAGGTGAATTGAATATCTATTATATAACCTAATTGATTCATTAAGAGAGTGAAATCCACCGAGAGAAAGAGAACGATCGGCATTGCTACTCCCAGTTTCGATCTCTTCTTCTTCTGCTTCTTCTTTTTCTTGTCTTGGGCGTTTTTTCCCTCTCTCCATGTCGTAATGTCGAGGAAACAGAGAAACTCCCGGTTAAGTATATTCAGAATCCGCGCGTTGCCGCCGCAGGTCTCGATGCTGGAAGTCTTGAACCCGATCGAGTTTGCTAACCCGGCCCAGTTCACCCAATGGCAAAAACCCTACTAAAGCCCCCAAACTTACCCCAAAATAGCATTTAAACTCCTAAATTAAAAAATGAAGCATATAAACCCTCCAATTCCACTAATAGTGCAAATAAGTCCTTCTCATTCATAGGTGTCCATGCTTTCAAGATGGTATTAAATATGAAATACCGTTTGGCCCTTTAGTGAGAAGAGTTATTTGCATCTTAAGTGAACTTAGAGGGCTCATCTACTTTATTTTTAGTTCAGG
>BPVZ01000017.1:2727698-2738417 GCA_020521535.1 Rubroshorea leprosula
AGAAAGGAAGAAGATGACCGTGAGTTATTTTATTTTATTTTTTAAAATATAAATAATAATAATGTGAGTTGGCATGAAAAAGAAATCCATCGAGCAACACGTTTTCAATTTGATTTTGCCACGTCATCAAAAAAATTATAAAAAATGCCACATAAGTGAGTTAACGATCGAAATTAACAGAAAGACTAACGGAATGCATTTCGTATAATTGAGGGATCAAAAAAGTGCAAAAAATTGTTGAGGGACCAAAAATGTTCATTTTTTAAAGTTGATGGACCAAATTAAGCATTTAACCAAGTTTTAATTTCACATTAATTGATCACCTAAATTGCAAGTCTCCACTTTTATAAGTATGTTCTAATTTTTTAGTATATTTTTATTTTAAAATTTAGTTCAGGAAAATATTATATTCTTAATTATTGATTGGTTAAATATGATTATATTGATTAATTGGTTGATTGAAAAATTATGATTATATTTTTTAATTGATTTATATAAATTATGTTTATTTTGATTAGTTAATTAGTAAATTATGAATAGATTGTTTTAAGTGATTGATAAATTGTGATTATATTAATTAATTCATTTCTAAATTATAATTATTTTGATTTATTATTAATTAATTCATTGGTAATTATTATTATATTGATTGATGAATTATTATTATTATATTATTTAATTAATTTATAAATTATGATTATATTAATTAATGGATGGATACGTAAATTAATTATAATTGGATTGATTTATTATTAATTGATTAGTTATTGATTGTTAAATTATAATTATATTGTTTACTTGATAAGTAAATTATTATTATATTGATTAATTAATTAATTAGTATGTAAATTTATATTTTATATATTAAGTAATTCATTGGTTTAATTATTATATTGTTTTTTTAATAATTATATTAATTAATTAGTAGGTAAATTTACATTATAATTATTAATTAATTGAATGATTACTACGTATTTAATTTAATTTATTATTGTTTTAATTGTTATAATTTTTATTTTTATTTGTATGTTTTTTTATATTTCTCAATTCATTAATCTTTCTATTTTTTTTTTTTAGGTCCACTATCAAATTCAAAATTTTAATTTCAGTTTAATTCCAAACCAGAATTGTAGGTCTCCTACTTTTAAAAGCATGTTCTAAGTTTTTACTATATTTTTATTTTGAAATTTAGTTTAGGAAAATATTATAATATTAATTATTGATTGGTTAAATATGATTATATTGATTAATTGGTTTATTGAAAAATTATGATTATATTTTTAATTGATTTATATAAATTATGTTAATTTTGATTAATTAATTAGTAAATTTTGAATAGATTGTTTAATTGATTGATAAATTATGATTATATTAATTTATTGATTTGTAAATTATAATTACATTGATTAATTAATTCATTCATTGGTTAATTATTATTATATTGATTGATTAATTAATTGGTAAATTATATGTTAAAGTGTTTATATTAACTTTTAATTTTAGTTTATAAAATATGTTTACTACATTATCAAATTTGAATATATTTTTTTGTGTGGGGATATGAATTTTTTTAATAAAAATTTAATTTGTAATAAAAATTTAAGGAAAATTTTCAAATGATGGGAGATTGACATTGGATGTATCATCGTTTAGATGATAATGGTTGTTTTGTTGATGAATTCAAAATTGACATAGAGTACTTCTTGGATTTTGCATTTTCCCAGTCCAATCCAAAATTTTGTAATAGAAATCGCATTAGGTGTCCAGGCAAGAAATGTATGAATGGTGAATGGCAAATGGTGAATGGCAAATGGCGAATGGCAAATGGCGAATGGCATCGTCATGTTATTGTTTAGTGTCATTTGACAAAGAAAGGTTTTATGAATGGGTATGTAGTCTGGCTTGCACATGGAGAGCAAGTAGTGAGAAATCGACGTCATCAATGGGGGGAATCCTCGAGTGTAGTTCCTTTTGTGATGGAAGAACTAGGTAATGATCCAATTAGGGACATGGTTATGGATGCAATGAGTTCACATGGTATAAAATATAATATGAATGATCAAACTAGTGATCAGCCAATCTTTGAGGAGGCAATGGGAGATGCAAAGGAATTTTTTGATCTTTTGCAAACTGCTAATACACCACTTTATGAAGGATGTGATGAGGGTGATACAGTACTAAAATGGGTGTCTCATTTTATGAATGCAAAGACACTTTATAATATGAGTGTGGCTAATTGAAATTATGTGTTAAAGTGCAATAGAAGATGGATTAAGCCAGAGGATCGAGATAGGATTCCAAAAGATTTTTACAGTGCTAAAAAGATGGTGAGGTGCTTCAGTCTAGGTTATAAGAAGTATGATGTTTGTGTAAATAATTGCTTCTTGTATTATGGTGAATATGAAGGCAAAAACTATATCACATGTCCAGTATGTGGTGAACCTCGTTATCAGCAGGTACATGTGCAGCAAAATCAATATATACCAAGAAAGTCATTGTGGTACCTCCCAAATACACCTAGACTGAAAAGGTTGTACATGTGCAGAAAAACTACTGAGCACATGACATGGCACCTTACTTGTGGTGGTAATCTGAAAAGATTGTGCATCCTGCCGATGTTAAGGCATGGAACACTTTGATCGCACCTACCTTGACTTTGCATCCGATCCAATGAATGTAAGGCTTGGATTGTGCATAGATGGGTTCACTCCATTTGGACATGCAGCAACCTCGTACTCATGTTGGCCTGTATTTTTGACTATTTACAAATTAACTCCATCAATGTATATGAAACCGGAATCCATCTTTCTTTCTCTAATAATACAAGGGCCTCAAAGTCCAGTCCCATTGATTGATGAATTAAAGGAACTTTGGTATAATAGGGTCAAACATATGATAGCTTTAGGCATCAACATTCCATTATGAGAGCAGCACTTATGTGGACAATTACTGACTTCCCTACATATGGCATGTTATCTGGATGGAGCATACATGGTAGATTATCATGTCCGTATTGTCAACAAAATTCTAAGGCATTTCACCTCCCAAATGGTCAGAAGATATCATATTTTGATTGTTATCGATAGTTTTTACCCCCTGATCATCCATTCAGAAAAAATAAGAATGATTTTAAAAAGGCCATGTAGAGAATCATGCTCCACTAGAGAGATTGTCAGGTGATCATATGTTCTGACAAGTTCAGTAGTTGCCTAATATACTATTTGGGAAGCCATCCCAAAAACAGGTGATTGAAGGATTTTGTTATTGGCATAATTGGGTTAAAAAAAGTATCTTTTTGGAGCTTCCTTATTGGAGTACAAACTTAGTCCGTCATAACCTTGATGTCATGCACTATGAGAAAAACTTTTTTGATAATATCTTTCACACCATCATGGATGACTTATTGACGAAGGACAACTTGAAGGCAAGGATGGATATAGAATTATATTACAATAGGCCAAGTCTTTGTATACCAAAAACAGGTACTAATGTAGGTAAAAAACCTACAGCCACTTATGCCTTAAATAAAGAGCAGAGCAAATCAGTGTACCAATTGCTAAAGAATCTTAGATTTCCTAATGGTTTTGCATCCAACATCTCTCGATGTGTGAATATGCAACAGGTGAAAGTTAGTGGGATGAAGAGTCATGATTGTCACATATTCATGCAAAGTCTCCTTCCAATTGCATTCCGTGACTTTCTCCCAAAACAAGTTTGGAAGCACTTACAGAGATCAGTGAGTTTTTCAGAACCTTATGTTCTCCAGCCATTCATGTTATAGATATGGAGATTTGGCATACAAAGATTGTCGAAACAATATGCCAACTTGAAAGAATTTTCTCTCCTTTTTTTTTTTTTTATTCAATGGAGCATCTAGCAATATACCTTCCATATGAAGCCATGGTGGGGGGACCAGTGCAATTCTGTTGGATGTATCCATTTAAGAGGTATTATTAGAATATATAATTTTTTAATATTATATATATAATATAAAACATAATTTTATTGAATTATTATTAATTATTTTAAAATCTTTTTCATGAATTAGACGAATGCATGGATTGAAAGGTTCGGTGAAAAATAAAGCCCATCCTAAAGGATCAATATGCGAGAATTACATAATAAGTGAGATTTTATACTTTATCTCGCTTTATTTTGAAGGAGAAGTTGAGACCAGAGGTGATGATCGCATATCCAAAAATCTTGTTGGCCTAGGTCTTCTAGTTAGAATATATAGATTTTATTTAGAATGGTGTAACTTCAGATGAAATAAAATGAATTATATATCTATATATAGATTTGAATGAGAATGATGTAATTTCATAGCAAAGGAATACATAAATTATTTATGAATGACTATATATAATAATTATTTAATAAATAAGACATATATATTATTATATTATTATAATAACATTATTATAATTATATATTGCATATATATTAAATACATATAAATGCATACCGTACTTAATGCATAGGGTAGCAATATATATATATATAAAGATAAATATGACAAATTATATCAACATAGTTAGATGAAACCTATAAACTATAATTAGAAGGATGTGAAATATGTTTAATTTGATTTTATTTATAGTTGTAAATTTTGTTAATTTATAAATAACATGGTTAATTCTTAATATCTTCAATTCAAGAATACAAACTTCGAGTTTATTCTTCATGTAAACATTAATTGATGGAGATGGAGAAGTGGCAAATGTTTAGTATATATATACATGATGACGTTTGTAGACACAACTTGAATTTGCTGAGGTGTTTCATTGAGTGGATAAAAAAAATTAAAATGGATAGCGCTTTCAAATCACTGGGCACATTGAGTCAAACAAATTGATTGTTAAAAGGTCTAACGTGTTTTATCCCGATTTAACAGTGATGGACTTTTTCCTATTTTTTTTCATGCACTGCTACTCTCTCCTTCTTCTATGTTTTCATATAAAATTCAATTTCAAATCACTAGAGGAAAACATATGTTATGGGTAAGATATTTATGTTTAAAAATTAGAATAATCAATGTGACTCACCAGGTACAATTGGTCTATTCTATCGACCATTATTAATTCTTAATTTACGAAAGAATCAATTACCTTTCATTTCTTAATTGTGCATTGCAAAGATATGGCAGATCAAGGCGGTAGATAATTGAGTGAAGACTTGACCTTGCAGGGAGTTGCAGTATGCATTTTTTCTAGTGCATTTATTAGTATGTCTGCATATATCAATGTTATAACACCCCTCCTCAAACTCAAGATGGTGAAGAGGAAACCAACTTGAGTTTGGATAAAAGGGCATGGAAGCGTCCAGGGAAATGTGCCTTAGTAAAGAGATCTGCTGGCTGATCAATGAAGTCAATGTAGATTAAATGAATAGTTCCTCGATTAACATGTTGGTGAATAAAGTGACAATCGATCTCAATATGTTTGGTACGCTCATTAAAAACATCATTGTGAGCAATTTGTATAGCAATTTGTATAACACTTTGATTATCACAATAAAGATTTGTTGTAAAGGACTATGAAACACCCATATCCTCAAGAAGCCAACAGATCCAAAGAAGTTCTACCACGGTATTAGCTAAAGCCCTATATTCAGCCTCAGTGCTAGAGCGAGATACAAAGGTTTCTTTCTTGCTACACCAAGAGATAAGAGAGTCTCCAAGAAAAAGGCAATAACCGGTAGTGGATTTACGATCAATAGGATCACCAGCCCAATCAGCATCAGAATTTGCACAAAGTACAAGTGAGGAATGAGTAGAAAAATGGAGTTCAAGAAATAGTGTTCCCTTGACATAATGAATAATGTGAAGTACAATTGCATAATGAGTGGAGCGAGGGGTAGCCATAAATTGACTAACAATATGAACTGCATATGCTATATTAAGGCGTGTTATAGTGAGATAAACCAAGCTCCCAACTAATTGTTGATACACTGTAGGATCTCTAAGTGGAAAGCCATCCATGGGTGTAAGCCGAGCATTTGGTTCAAGAGGTGTTGAAGCAATCTTACTATCAATCAATCCAGCTCTAGAGATAAGATCAGATGCATACTTTGCCTGAGAAAGAAGGTAGCCATCGTTTGAGGAGGTGACCTCAAGTCCTAAGAAATAACTTAAAGGACCAAGATCTTTCATCTTAAATTTTTGGTTAAAAAAGTGCTTAAGCTCACAGATACCTGAAATATCATCTCTAGTGATAATCATATCATCAACATAAAGAAGCAAAAGAATCATTCCCTGAGCAATCTTACGAATAAACAAAGCAGTACCATATGGACTTGAGGAGAAACCAAACTCACTAACAATTGCACTAAATTTTGCAAACCAGGCTCGAAGAGATTGCTTTAAGCCATATAATGCACGTCTCAGTTTGCATACTTTATGTGGAGGATGATCAAGACTAGGAGGTGGTTTCATATAAACTTCCTCTGTTAGATCACCATTAAGAAATGAATTTTTTACATCCATTTGAAATACTTTCCATTTTTGTATAGCAGCAATGACAAGCAAACTGCGAACGGTAGTGAGGCAAGCAACTGGAGCAAATGTCTCCTCATAGTCAATTCCATATTCCTGTGTAAATCCTATAGCAACCAAATGTACTTTATAGCGCTCCACAAATCCATCAAAACATGTTTTGATTTTGTACACCCACTTGCATCCAACCAAAGTCTTATCAATAGGGAGATCAACCAAGTCCCATGCACCTGTCTTTTCTAAAGCCTGTAATTCATCTTGCATAACTTGTTGCCAGAGAGGGTCAGAGGATGCCTCTTTATATGACTAAGGTTCATGTAAGGAAATAAGAGAAGAAAAACAATGGTAATCTTGAAGGTAGTTAGGAGGATTTCTTACCTGAGTAGGACGGTTTGAAGAAGAGGCAACATGTATATTCTCAGCCTCAATAGTTTTTGGTGCAGTATCAACAGAAAGAAATTCATTTGGAGAAGGCATTATAGTAGGTTGTTCATTTGTAAACTCACCAAAAATCCCTGCATCATCCTCAAAGAATAATTCAAGAGATGGGTTAGTGAACAAAGGAGTTTGATAAGAAGAGGACACCTTAAAGTCTGAAAGAGGAGAGAACATAGTATGTTCCCAAAAAACCAACATGACGAGACACACGAAGTTTTTGTGACACATGATCCCAACAACGATTACCTTTATGTTGTATCCCATAACCCAAAAGACAACATAATTGAGCTCGAGGCTCCAACTTGTTATGTTCATGTGGAGGAAGAAGAACAAAACATGCACATCCAAAGACCTTAAGAAGATTATAAGTAGGAAGAACACCATGAAGACACTCATAGGGAGATTTGTTGTTGATGGCAGTATAGGGGATACGATTTATGATATAAACAGTTTTAAGAGCAGCTTCACCCCAAAAACGCTCAAGACAGGAGGATGAAAGTAGGAGAGCTCGAACTGAATCCAAGATATATCGATGTTTACGTTCAGTTCGTCCATTTTGTTGGGAAGTATATGGACTAGATCTTTGTTGTATTGTACCCTGCCCTTTAAGAAAATTTGGAAGCTTGGAGTCAAGATATTCCAGAGCATTATCAGCTCTTAAAACTTTGATTGTCTTAGAAAATTGAGTTTTAACCATATTAGCAAAATCAATGTAAAGCTAGGGAACTCAAAACATTTTTCCATCAAATATATCCAAGTGAAACGAGAATAATCAACAACAAAAATCACAAAATACTTTGAACCCCCCCATAGTAGATATTGGTGAAGGACCCCACACATCAAAATGAATCAAATCAAAAGGTGCAACAAAAATAGTGTCACTTTTATTGAAAAACAAAGCAGGTTGTTTAGCGACTTGACAAGAGACACAATGTAAAGACTGTTCTTTAACAAAACCTAAATATCCATTAGAAAGTAAGGGATGGAGTTTACTCATAGAAGCATGGCCAAGACAAAGATGCTACAAGTGTAAAGAGAGGTTTGTTGAAGTAGCACATAATTGGGAAATGCGATTAGAAGGAATATGCAGAGAGGCAAGTTCAAATAAACGACCAACTCTACGACCTGTCCCAAGAATCTGTCCTGTCTGCGGATCCAACACCTGACAACCATGAGTAGAAAATATTAACTCAAGACCAAGTTCACATATTTGTCCAATAGAGATAAGGTTAAAACCAATTTTAGGAATCAAGAAGGTGTTAGGTAAAGTGAGGGTAGGGGTGGAAATTTGACCATGCTAACTAACTTACATTTGTGAGCCATCAGCAATATGAATTGGAGGTGCGATTGTGTTTGGAGTCAATTTAGTGAAAAGATGTGAATGAGAGGTTATATGATTGCAACAACCAGAGTCAAAAAGCCAAGAAGTGTTACCTTGAACAATAGACAATGCAGTAGATGTACTAAGAGCAGAAGAAGAAAGCATTTGTCCAAAAAGAGTTTCTAGATTACCAATTGACATAGTGGAGGTGGCATTTTCACTTGCAGCAGCTGCAGCTATCACAGGTTTATTAGACAAATCAGGCCTTGAATGATTCTTTCACTGATCAGATCTTTGAGAAAGTCGAGTGGGGCAATTAGAAGCAATGTGCCCTTTCTTTTTACATTTATGGCATTCAACAAGATTGCACTCATATAGAACATGTCTGAGCTTATTACAATGGTGACAAAACTTCTGTCCACCCTTAGAGGAATTGCTGTTCATAGTTGCTAGAACAGTATCAACTTGTTGAGGTCTAAGTAGCTTCAAATGAGTCTCATCAAATAGAAATCGAGATATTGCATTATCTAGAGTAGGCAATGGAGATTGATGCAATAAAGAAGCTCTGCAAGGCTCATAATCATCAGTAAGTGCCATAAGAAACTAAATTAACCTCATTCAATCACGATGCTGGGTATATTTCTCATTGTCAACAGTGCAATCAAGTTTTGGTTCAGAAAGTGCGAGTTGATCCCAAATAGCTTCCATTTTAGCATAAAAGCTAGTGATAGACTCACCACATTCCTGTTTCAAATTATGCAATTCTTCCCATAATTGATGTTGACTTGACAAATTAGAAGTAGTATACCTTTTTGCAAGTAGATCCCATACCTCCTTAGCAGTGTCATATCTCCCAAGTTGGAGATTAATAGATGGAGTGGAGGTATTAAGGAACCAAGTAATATTTTGGTGATTTTTGCTATCCCATTCCTCAAGGCGATCAACAAACTTGTCATCAGGTTCCTCGACACCTTTCTCAGGAAGCTTGATATCACCAGTAACATATCACCATAATTTCCTTCCCTTTAAAAAACTGCGCATGCCTTGAATCCAAAGCATGTAATTTGATCCATTAAGAATAGTAGAGATAGGCTGTGTAACATTGGTGAAAAATAGGAAAATAAATCCAAAAGCAAAAGCTTTAGGAACTAGTCAAGTAGCAAAGAAGGCAAACCGGATTATCCGATGAAGTCAACGTTCAAGCAGCAGAGTTGATGGCAGCTAAATTGGAGGAATCTATCACCCAATTTAGGAAGGAGCAACTGGAGAAGCACGGTTTTGGAGCTAGAAACTTAAGGAAAGAGAGAGTTTCCTTTAGCTTGATGAAAACCAAGAACGGTGCTACAAGCACCGTCAAATTACTGACTGGAAGTGATGGAGAAAACTTGAACTATGGCTAGAATTTTTCCGGAGAAAGAAATAGTAAGCCAAAACAAGAGATGGATTTTGGATTGTGACCCAAAAATCCAAACAGAAAAGAAAGATATAGTTGGGCAGAGAAGTCCAAGAACTTAATAAGGCTCTGATACCATGATAACTTTAAAAAATGGAAAATGTTTATTCATTTTTTTAACTCATTTTCTACATCTGGATAAAGGCATATGTATATATATACAAAAACAAGAAACCGACTTTTGTGTGAAACCACTTGGAGAAATTGCGTCTTGTACTACCTTGCATTAATGAAGTTGTAGACAATTGTGCATTGCAAAGATATGGCAGATCAAGGCAGTAGATAATTGAGTGAAGACTTGACCTTGCAGGGAGTTGCAGTATGCATTTTTTTTTTAGTGCATTTATTAGTATGTTTGCATATATTAATATTATAACAGATATGTTGTGCTCCTTGGACCATCAAAAAAAATACAAATGGTTATGTTATGTCAATGCTGTGTACTAAAATTTCCGTAGAAAATTTTTGAATTTTCACTCAGGGAATGAGAATCTATTACCTGATTGGAATAGATATGATATTTGCGCGCCGTATGAAAATACCTTTTTTGTTTATGATTTGATCGAGGTAGAGGAGGAAGAGAGGCAACGAACTGAGTGAAGTGCATGGAGAAAAGGGAGCCTTTTGTAAAGAAAAGAGAACATTAAAGTTTAACGGTGTTAACTAGCAAATCGTTGCATGTGATGAGTTGGTTATGATTTGGCATGAGATGATTACATGTTATTTTGTTAATAGATTGGGATACCACATCAACTGGTATACCTGGAATATAGTAAAATTTCTCTCAAAGAAAGAGAAGTGCATCTTAATTAACTTAGGTCCACTTTGAATTTTTAATTATTTGTACGATATGATAGATGAGGCAAAAGGTCATTGAATAATGTTATAATGTTTCAGGGTTTTTTTTTTTTTTTTTTCATAGTAATGGGTAAGCATAAATGGTATTATTTTTGAAAAAAAAGCCTGCGAATGAAAACAGATTGATTGAGTTGATTCAATCCAAAACTTTCTACA
>BPVZ01000017.1:2768501-2787748 GCA_020521535.1 Rubroshorea leprosula
TTTAGTTTTTATTCAATTTATAATATATATTACTAAAAGTTGTTGTATAAAATTTTCTCTTAATCTCAATTATGCTTTTCAAATCAGTTTTAATGATGGCCAATATAAAGTATAAAATCATAAAATTTTATATCAAATTTATCAATCTACATTGTGATTTTAGATAGCTAAATTAGTTTATAATTAAAGAAAAGAAAAAAAAGGAAAAAATTTCATGATAAATATAAAAATATATGATATTATAAAATAAAATTTAAGCACAAATAAAACCAATTTAATAATAAAAAAATGTCAAACTTTGATTTTTTTCATATTAAATTCCTCTTAACCATCTCTCTCTTGGACTCCTCTAAAAACTCTAAATCTGATTTATGAATGGGTATTTATACAATTTAAGAAATCTTATTAAAAAAGAAATAGGATTCAAGACAAAACAAGATGACTTAACGCATAGTATTGACACTACGAATACGTGTCGACACCATATCCGTGTCGGATTCATGGTCCCTCTACACAATTTCTTTAATAGTAAAACTGTAGATATGGTCTTTTAGCTTTTATATGATGAGTACTTAGATCCCATAACTTAAGATTTATTTATTTAGGTCCCAAAAAGAACCTTTCTTCTTTCAATTCAATCCCTCAACTTTTAAAAAGTATTCAATTAATCTAAAAAACTCCTATTATTATGCATTCAAGTTCTTTGCTGCCCCAAGAATGAAAACAATGCAAAATCTATTGAAACTCATATATTGTTCTTATGAATAATAATAAAATCAAGGCTAAAATAATAGATTAAAGCATATAAAAATGTTTATTATCAAATTCTCCCAAACTTAAGTTTTGTTAGTCCTCAAGCAAAATAAAAAGACCAAAATAAAACCTCACTCATTTTCATAAGAATCATAATTGCACTTAACATGTGCAATAAGCCTTTAAACCCCTAAGTCATGCTAAGGGATAAGTTGTGTCTCATAAGGGTTTTTAGTGGATTTACCCACAAAATTCCAATGTAAAAATGCAACTACATGATATCCATACAAAGAAAAATAGGGATTAAAGATCAATTAGATATAAAGTCTCAAATATTCAAAAGTTTTCATACACTCTCTTAACTTCAAATACTCAATCCTATTCTTCACACCACTTGTTAAAAGATTTAGTTTATGAGCACTTAGTGTGTGTGTGAAAATTCCTAATAAGAAGTTTCAACTCTAAACCTTCACACTTTAACATTTATTATTATTATTATTATTTCTTTTTATGTCAAGTTCTCTTAGACTGTCTAAGTTAGCCATGTATTGAGTTTTCTACCAATGACTCCCAAACTAGTTAGCTTTAGGGCATTAGGTGAAGAGACCCTCTAAGAACATACTTACTCAAGTAACAAGGGCCACGAAACGTTTGACTTTTTTTTTTAAGACACACAACACATTTTCCCCAAAGTTATCACTTATCTTTTAACATGAATACTAGTATTTGTAATAAAAGCACCTAGTTACTCAACAAGTTGTAAACATAGTGTACTTCGCATACTCATATTTCAAGTGACCATTTGATGTGAAAGCTAACATGGGTCTCATGCCTAACCCCCAATTACTAAACAACTAGAAACATTAAAGTAAAAATTAACAAACTCTTTTGTATATTGGCTTCTTTTTCTTTTTTCCTTATTTTATGTGCTTTTTAGGTGCTATTAAGTCTTTCTTCTAAACTTCTCACTACAAACTTGTGCTCAAGTAAAATATAATCCTCATACACTCAAACTTCATCAAAATGGTGCTATTTTTTAGATTTTTTATTTTTCAAATAGAACACTTGCGAATTCTTACTCATGAATATTCAATTTTTTAATACTCAATGATCAAATTCTTAAAAAAAAAAAAAAATCAATTTTCTAAAGAAGAAAGAAAAAAAATGGTATGCAAATAAACATGAATGTGATCTAATGCAAATATGAATATTAAAATAGATTTCCCTCCTCCAAACTTATATCAAACATTGTCCTCAATGTTAAAAGAAATAAGTAAAGGAGAAAAAAACTTCTCAGATTTCATGCACTTGAAGATATGAAGTGAAAGTTTGAAGTTGAGCTGCCTTTAATATTCATGAGACTTGAATTTTCCCCAAACTTGTGCACTAATGTGGAACAATAAGAGAATAGACAATTGAAAGTAAAATAAATCAATAAAAAAAACTAAACTAACATAAAAATAATAATGATAATGAAGAAAAAGAAAGTTTGACATTTGGGTTGCCTGCGAATAAATGTTTAATTTATAGTTATTAACTTGATTTTCTCATGTCATCATCCAAGATTGCTAAGTTTAGTAGTGGTTTTATGTTTGTTGCATCTATCATTCTCTTGGTAAAATCGCACATTTTCATAAACTTTATGTCAAATTGGAGGCTCTTCATTAAAAAATTTATTGCACAAATTGGATTTTGAGGATTTTTAAATTTTGACCTTCTTGATTTTGGGTTTGGTGGAGATGCTTTCATAATAATGTCTTTTCTTAATGACCTCATCTTTGACCTTGGTTCCCTGTTGTTACACAATAAAATTTTCATGTGGACCTTTATGTACTTTTTCTTGTAGAACGTTATGAACCATTTCTTCACTAATGTTAGCTACAAAACATTTCTTGATATCATTAAAAGGATATTTCATAACTTCAAAAACATTAAATATAACATGTTCATTCTATACTCTAGGAATTAATTTTCCTTGTTGAACATCTATTAACGCTTTACTAGTTGCAAGAAAAAGATGACTTAAAATAAGATGAATCTTGTAGTCTTCTTCCATATCTAATATTATGAAATCAACAGGAAATATAAATTTATCCACTTTTACTAGAACATTTTCAACTGTACCCCTTGCATACCTGATAGATCTATCTACTAATTGAAGGGATATATTAGTTGCTTTGGACTTTCCAAGTCCTAATTTCCTAAAAATAGAAAAAGGCATCAAATTAATACTTGCTCCTAAATCACATAAAATTTTATCAAAATGTTGATTTCCAATATTGCGAGGAATGGTGAAACTCCCTAGATCTTTTAATTTAGGAGGAATTTTGTCTTGTAAATTTGTTGAACACTCCTCATTTAGTCTCACCATCATAAACTCTTCCAATTTCCTCTTATTTGTCAAAATACTCTTCAAAAATTTTGCATAATTTGGCATTTGAGCTATTGCAACAACAAGAGGAATGTTAATGTGCAATTTCTTAAGCATATCAAAAAATTTACCAAATTGCCTATTGTACTCCTACTACTTCAATCTATGAGGAAAAGGAATAGGAGGCACATATGGTTTGACTTCTTTGGACTTGAGTGGTTCTTGACCTTCTTTTTCTTTTTCATGAATTTCTTTCCTTTTCTCTTTTGATTCACTTATCATGTCTTGCTCTTTTTGAATTTGTTTCCCACTTCTCAAAGTTAATGGCATTTACTTATTCTTTGAGATTTATCTCTGTATTGTTATGTAGAGCTCATTGGTTTCTTCTAGAAATTACATGGCAAATTATGCAAAACAATCCTTCAACTAGTTCATTGATGGCATTTTAACCCCTAAATCAATTTTAGAGGCATGCAACCCCTTGAACTCTTCAACAGTGGCAAATGAGCCCGCCCTTGATGGATGACATCATTATTCCGTCAACAACTAACGGAGCCTTCATTAAAGTGGAGTTACACATTTGAGCTTGCCATCACATGGCCTTTTTACTAGAGGAAAATGATTTAAGTATAATCTTTTAATTTCATCTTTTTGTATCATATTACGTGTTATATAAATGATTAGCTCTTTTTATTTATTTGAAATATGTGATATTAAATGCATCTACTATCAACCTCCTTTTGTTGGGTGGCAAAAGAAGTGGGACTCATTTTAAAATAAAAGAGAAGAATAATTCTACCTTCTAAATAACCAACACATTGCTTCAAATTTATAAAATGTGCCACTCTCATATTAATTGACTATCACTATCAAAATTCACCCAAAAAAATCATATTAAACTAAAGGACATTGATACATACACCCTTCAAAGTTACACACTCCGTTACACATTCATTATTTCCGTTAATATGCCGTTAAAATTGATGAAAGCTATTAGTTTTAACAAGAGAAATAATGAAAATCATCAATTTTAACGGCACAAGTAATGAAAACCATTAATTTTAACGGCACACTAATGAAAACCGTCAATGTCTAACAGAATGTGTAACTTTGAAGGATGTATGTATCATTTCCCTAAACTAAAACAATGATAAACTGGATTAAAATTTTAAATCAATAATGTAACACAAGTTATATCATTTAAAATATTAAAAATTTGATTTTATATTATTTAATAATTATCTCTTTCACTTTGTTAAAACATGTGATCTTATATGTATTAATTCATTTAATGATCTAATTTATACTATGTCATTCATTCTAAATTTTTGTTCCTTTTTCATCCTACGTATCACTACTCATTAAACTAATTTATCAACCTCAACTAGAAAAAAATGAAATGAGATTTAAAAACAAATCATTAAATTAACAACAAAACCATTTAGAAAAATTAAATTAGTTCTGCTCATACATGATTTTCCTTTTTCTAAAACCAAACCATGGAGATAAAAAATGACAATATTATGATTTCTTAGCCAATTTCTTGATTTTTAATTTGCATCATAGAGTTAGCAATCAATAATCAATCAACTTGATTCTTTTTATTTTTTTGCTAAATACTGTAAATTTAATCAAGAATCTAATAAAAAAACTCATTTAATAAGAGTGTGTGAGTTTTAATTATAAATTGTAAAATGAACAAATTTTAATGTTCATCGCGCTCACAAATTCTAGAGAAAAGTAGGTATATTTAAGTCTCTTTAGCACCATACAAGCTACCATTTATTAGGGAATGCATTGAAAAACCAAAACAAAGGAAGAAAAGAGAAACCAAAAAACATATTTTTAAAAATTTTTGTTTCATTAAAAATAAAAGTATTTAATAAGTCAGATGACATAGGCCCCATGTTGTTTCCTGCTCAATAGAGTAGAGTAAGCCACAAGCAACGTAGTTTCTGATGGAATAATGATGTCATCCGTCAAAGAAGGGTTTATTTGCCACTACTGAAGAGTTCAAGGAGTTGTATGTTGTTAAAATTGGTTTAGGAGCTAATATGCCACCAATCAACAAGTTGAAGGGTTATTTTGCATGATTTGCCAAATTTCATTTGCCAATTGACCCACTTGAACCTCTAAATTCTGCATTGATGCACTTTGGTTCTAGACCACTACTTCCAAGCTCTTAGTAGCTACTCCTAGATTTTCAAGCCTTAATTCATTAACAGTTATATGCCTTTTTAGCAAGTCCTCCAAATCTAACTATTTCTCAAGTGGTTATTGAAATTCTTGAGGTTGCTTTACCATATTTTGATTGTTATTCCATGAGAAATTAGGATGATTTTTCCAACCAAGATTGTAAGTGTTGAAGTAGGGATTATTTTGTGGCCTGATAAAATTACTAATAAAGTTAGCACTCTCATATGATTATGGAAAAAAATTACTAACTTGACATTTAGTGCTTGCATGTCCTCATCCACACCAATCACAATTAACATTCTGGACCTGTTGAGTAGAAACATTCAATTTATGAATTTCTTATGGAGGGCCTTCACTTCAGCAGTTAGAACTTTGAGAGTGTTGACTTCATATGTTCCAACACTTCTTTTTATTGGTGTTCTTTCATAATTCCATTGGTAATTATTTGAAGTCATCTCTTCTATTAGTTTATAAGTTTCCTCAGGAATTTATTTATTAATGATTCACTTGTAGCTACATCAATTATGGTACGAGTATGTGGTTATAAACCATTGTAAAAATTATGTACTATAACCATATAACTAAACCATGATGTGGGCATTATGTAACTCTTTATATCTCTCCCATGCCTCATATAATCACTCCATGTCCAACGGCATAAAAGTAATAATGTCATTATGTATCTTAGTGGTTTTGGAAGAAGAAAAGTACTTACCAAGAAATTTGCTTGTCATTTCATCCCAACTAACAATTGAGTCCAGACATAAAGAATAAAACCAATTCTTTACTCTATCCTTCAAAGAGAGAGAAAAGTTTCAATCTTTTTGCATCTTCTAAAACTTCATTATACTTGAATGTGTTACAAATTTTTAAAAATTTGGCAAGATGTTCATTTGGATCTTCAATCAGCAATCCACTAAATTAAACTAATTGTTAAATCATATAAATGCAAGTTGGCTTAATTTCAAAATTGTTAGCTTGTATTGCTAGTTTTCTTATATATAAGGCCACACCATCTATTGAAGGTGATTCATATGCTTTCAAGGTTCTTGCAACAGTCTCTTCTACTATCTGATGGGGCTGATTGACAACTAAAACATCTTTCTTTTTGTTCAAAAGGTGAAAAGTTCAATCTATCTTAGGATCAAATGGTGCAAATTTTATGTTTTCAAAATGATTCTTATTTGCACACTTGCAAAACAAATAAAAGAAAAAAATCAAATTAAAACTAAAATCAATTTGCTTTGATATTAATTAGGATTACTATAGTTCCTCATAAATACATCAAAAACTTGATGAGCTAATTTTATTTGAGTTAAGAGTACCAGTCATTTCAAGTAATATAATGATGAAAGTTAAGTATCATCTCACAAAAAACTATAGACTAATTAATTAACAAAATTAATTAATTCTAATATTATTTAAACAATTGTAATTAAATAATTTGAATAAATTGATTAACTAAATTGATTTTAAACAACACTAATAATTAAAATTCTAAGGTATCAGATTTCATCATAGTCAATTAATATAGAATTTAGATTAATATATTTTCAAGATATTTATTATTCATGTGATTGTAGGATTTTCTATTTATTCAATATATTTTCTTAAATTATACCAAACTTGTTTTCACCTATCAATGCATTATATCTCTATATGAATTTAAAAAGATAAAAATGCATTATATTCTATGAAATTCTTTAATTTATGTAAAAAATCAAGTCTACTTATCACTAATGTTGCATGAATCACGATGATTTGTCTTTGACTTCCATTCAATTTATAGTATTTACTACTAGAAGTTATTGCATAAAATTTTCTTTTAGTTTCAATTATGCTAACCAAATTAGTTTTAATGGTGATTAATCATTAAAATCCATTAAAAACAATAATATATATTTTACATGAAATAATAAACTTTGAAAATATAAAAATTATAAAATTCTATATCAAATTGATTAGATTACATTTTTGTCATGGCTAAATTAGTTTATAATTAAAGAAAATAAAATAAAAAATATCACGATAAATATAAAAGTATCTAACATTATAAAATAAACTTTAAGAAAAAACAAAATTAGTTTAATGATATAAAATTTTATGTCTTGATCTTCTTTTTTTGATGTGAAATTTCTTTTAGCCATTGGTTTTTTCTGAAAACCTCAAATCTGATTTTTAAATGAATATTTATAAAATTTAAAAGTCTTTTTGGAAAAGAAATCGGGATTAGGACAAAACAGGAAATTCAAATGCTGGACGTGCTTAAAGCCTTAAAGCATAGTGCTGACACCACGGAATACGTGTACCATGTTGGGTAAAATAACAGATTTGGTCCTTCAGATTTTATATGATGAGTACTTTGATCCCATAACCAAAGTTTCATTCATTTAGGTCCCAAAAAAACCTTTCTTCAGTCCCTCAACTTTCAAAATATATTCAATTAATCTCAAAAACTTATAATATTATGCATAGTTTCTTTTCTGCACCAAGAATGAAAACAATATAAAATCTATTGAAAATTACATATTATCTTTGTGAATAGTAGTAATAAAATTAAGGCTAAAATAATATATTAAAACACATAAAAATGCTTCTTATCAAGGTTTAAGCCCGAACCATTCTTTTTGTGCTTGAACCTAGCCTAAACCTAACCTAAACCGTTCTTTTTGTGCTTGAACCTAACAAATCAATGAAAAACCTGCTTAATTTTGAGCTGTTTTATAGTTTTTGATTAATTAACTGAAATTTGTCCACCCCTAGGCCTAGCCCTTCAACCCTTTAAATATGCCACTACTTGAGAATGAAAGGATAAAATGGAAGAAAGTCATACCATCAATGAACATGAGAGGTCTAAGAGTCTCACTTGAAGAAGCTTGAAATTGTCTCTACCTGGAAGAGAATAGAGTAACAGACATGGTGATTCTCTAGCTAACTAACATAGGGGTACATGCATCAAAACCAACTTCAATTAGCTATAAAAGGTTACCAAATAACTTAGTATTAAATCTAATATCAAGATATGCACATAGTCATACAAAGTATATGCATCAAATAAACTTCAATTAGCTATAAAAGTTTACCACATAACTTACTTTTGTTTCTTGAGAAATGACTCTCTAACTTATACATATATCATTCTCTTAATTTAAATTAATACTACTTTAATTAAATAACTTCAATTCAATACCAAGTTAATCAAACTAGTAAGAAAACAAAGGCAAAACCTTACATTAAGCTCTCAAACTTATCTCAAATTCTTGATTAAGCCCTTAAATTTTTATTAAAACAAATAAGCCCCTAAACTTGTTGATATAGACAATTTAACACTTTTTTTATGATAAATTTGATATTGGTTTATGCCTTATTTAAGTAGATAAGATCAATTTTTACCACATAGGCAATGACTTGTCAATATTTTATCCATGCAAGTAATACACAAATGAACATTAAATCTCTGGTAAAGAAGATGGGTTAAATTGTCCTAATCGTCAGGTTGAGAGGCATATTTGCTTCAATAAAAATTTGGAGACTTAATTGAGAAATTTAGGGGCTTCATGTAGGGTTTTGCCAAAAATAAAAAAGCGATAGAAGGCAAAACGCGTTGGATTACTATTTTTTACATTTTCGGAAAGGACAGTCTGGTAATTACAACGATCACCACTCCCATTGCAGTTGACATCTCTCAAGCTGTGTCTTTGAATCCACGTCTCCGCCACTGAAAAACATCTCAACATCTGACTCTTCCTTCCCACCTCACCGCAATCTTCAACTCCAATCTCCGCGTCCGATAAAGCACACTCCGATTCTGATTCCTCATCCCCACATTCCTTTCCGCAACTGACATGTCCTTCGAGGAAGAGGAGTCTCTCGAGCACACCCTCCTCGTCGTCCGGGAGGTCTCCGTCTACAAAATACCCCCCCGCTCCACCTCCGGCGGCTACAAGTGCGGCGAGTGGCTGCAGTCTGATAAGATCTGGTCCGGTCGTCTCCGGGTGGTATCTTGTAAGGACCGATGCGAGATCCGGTTAGAGGATCCGAACACCGGGGAGCTATTCGCGGCTTGCTTCTTGCAGCCTGGCCAGCGCGATAACTCGGTCGAGCCCGCCCTTGACTCATCCCGGTACTTCGTACTCAAGATCGAGGACGGACACGGGAAGCACGCGTTTATCGGGCTTGGCTTCAATGAACGGAACGAGGCGTTTGATTTCAATGTGGCGTTGTCTGATCACGAGAAGTATGTAAAGAGAGAGCAGGAGAAGGAAACGGGGGAGACGAGTGATAATGAGAATCATATTGATATCCATCCTGCGGTTAATCACAGATTGAAGGTATGCTGAATGAGTATAGATAAATGTCTAGTTATTGTTATAGTATATTTCATCAAATCGAATGTGGAGAATGGATACTAACTGATTGATTGACAAGTTAATGGTTTCTGTATGTATTGGGTTGGTTGTGATTTGGAACTAACATCAGAAATTCTGAATTGCAAGTTGTGGAGCCTGGGACTGACTTATTGTAAAATAAATAACATGGTTTTGAATTGGATTTGGAATCTGCATTTTGTTGATTCTACTTTATTCACTATAAATGGTACAATTGTATGAATTTTGATACATTCTGTTTTTTTGTTCATATTATAGGTGGATTTTGATCTTACTGTTTTTTGGGTGGTAGGAAGGTGAGACCATCAGGATAAATGTAAAGCCGAAGCCAACGAGTGGGACTGGCATGCTTTCAGCGGCTGGGTTGTCAGGTGGGCTTGCTGGAAGTGCAAAGCCTAAAACTTTGGGACTTGCCCCGCCACCCAGCGGCACAGGTAAAATAAGATCTCCTCTCCCACCCCCTCCAAATGACCCTGCTGCTGTTCGGATTACCTCGTCCAGTCTCAAGGCACCAAAGGAAAACACAAGACGACCTGATCCTCTATCAGATTTTTCTCAGCTTGAGGTACACTTCTATCCTCATCCTTTGCAATGCATGATATGTTCCCTGTGCTCTAGGAACTTAGCATTAGCATGTTTTTCATAACCTTCTCCAAACTTTAGGTGTTTTTGATGCTGCTTCTATCTTTTTCTCAAAAGTGTATTTGATTGAATGTACTGGCTGTTGGCTTGTAATCACCTAGTTGCATCTCAGTTTGTAGATACTAGATAAGATGATAATTGAACTTGATGCCAAGGAATAGTTGTATCCATAATGGAGGGATTCTAATTTTTCTTGGTGATGTTGAGTCCATTTTTGTTCCATGTAACTAGTTTGTTGGTATTTGCAGAGGAATCTCCCTTCTGCTACTGGATCAGCATCTACGAAGACCACTGCATCAGGATGGGCGGCTTTCTAATTGTGTGAACATTTGTTCAGTATGTAAAATCTTTTATTTGGTTATTTTTTGATTTCAGAAAGAAAATGAAGATAAACATAAAAAGAAAGGACACGGTACTTCACAATTCCATATTTGGAATAATATTTCCAAGATCACTATTGATATGCTCCTCTTAACTTACTTGAATTGAATTTTTATGTTCATGCTTTTGTTATAAATAAATATTGTAGGGAAATGATTTTTCTTGTTACATTGTAGTGTTTCTTAATCTTGGTTGCTACCCTCATGCACACCATTATTAAAGTGGCCGTGAATCCTGTCATACGTTTGAAGAACTATCATCTAGTTGTTCTCTTAGTAAAACCATAAAATCGAGTGCAAACTATTTACCTTGTAGTAGGGTGGAAATAATGAAGAAAGAAAATTTCAGTTGAACCTTTGATGTATCTCATTTCGTTTTCTTCTCAAGGGGTGTTTATAGTGAAACAGATGAGTAGTTAATCGCAGCCTGCAACAGTACGTTGATTGACGGTTTTGTTTTCTGGTTACCTGAATTGGAATTCTAAAGAAAGGCAAGTAAATAGCAACTGACAAGCATGTTGGAGTAAAATTTCATCTTTGCAAAGAGCCTTATGGTTCTGGGTGCGAATGAAATGGGATGGAGTCGAGGGACCAAATGTGACCTTTAAAGGTATAAAATGACTCGGATGAACAAGAACAAATTAAGAGGAATGCGCCAAAAAATCAACGATATGTGCCACGTGCATTAGTAAAAAACTGAAATCTTTTCTTCGTTTGTTCTTGACCATCTTTCAGCCAACCATAATGGCGATGGTCTACAAAAACTCATCTAAAAACATAAGGCTGTTTTCTATTTTTTTTTTCCTTTATGTACACTTTGACGGTTAAACCACGGTTTCTATCCAAATAATGTGTTCCAAAAATGAGAACTAGCATGTGAAGGGGGATTCTTTTCATCAGCCTATGTAGACCACTCCCATTGACAATGGAAGACGCTCCCAAAGCATGCACCCCACTAGAAAAATTTTTGAGATGATATTACAAAAACCATCAGACTAAGAAACTGAGAATAAGTCTTGTATTTTGGCCGTTGGGCGACAAGTCTCAGATCAAGGAAATCACATCTGTTGATACTCAGGCTTTAGAACCCAGCGTGAGCTATTTCTTTCTTTCTCCAGTATGGCGATCTCCTTGAGTAGATTCTTAAACAAGGGCAAATCCTTCGGAGGGATTCTGTCCCTGAAGTGCTCAACGATGCTGCCTGAATCAGTGCTTCCACCTCTTTGTTGAATAAATGTATGTATCTGACGTATCAATACCTCAGGCTGGGTACTAGATGTGTTGGTAGATGACCTGGAAGTCCTATTAGTTGTAGCTCTCGTCCTGTTAGCTGAACTTGTAATTGACCCAGACTGATGTTCAAGTCCAGCACCAACTGCTCTTTCTTGGTTTCCTTGAATTCTAGCCAGTAATTCTGCAGAAGATAAAGCCTTGCCAGCAGCAGCCCCAGCCGCAATGCCATTGCTGGATGATTCATTTGAGCTTTTAATTAACTGAGTGTTCAAGGTTGAGCCAAACTTCTTTCGAACCAATGATGGTGCACCAGCAGTTCCTGATTTTCCAGTCCATGTTGGAACAGAGACACTATCACGACTCCTATGAATTCGTGACTGCCGTAGTGCTTCTGCTGCTCTTTGTGCCACTTGTGAGGCCTGCTCTTCAAGCTTCATCTTCTCTTCATCATGGGCATCCATAATGGCATCATGGTTCATGGCACTCTGGAGAGAAGAAACAAAAAAGAGCATGAATTCACCACCTAGGAAAAGAAGGAAAGAAAATGGTATAAAGCTAAATGATAAAAAAAATTTTAAATGACAAGTCACCATGACCTTTGAGATGTATACCCATAATC
The DNA here is from genome assembly GCA_020521535.1 of Rubroshorea leprosula. Taxonomy (NCBI): domain Eukaryota; kingdom Viridiplantae; phylum Streptophyta; class Magnoliopsida; order Malvales; family Dipterocarpaceae; genus Rubroshorea; species Rubroshorea leprosula. Next base: position 2,781,084 of record BPVZ01000017.1, read on the forward strand.
ATAACTTTGGGACAGTCACCATGACCTACCATTAGACAAGGGAAATCATAATCATAAACAAAGAGATAACTTACATGTATACCCTGGGCATCAAAAAGACTTCTGAGAATATTTGTTTCTTCATCTACCTCACCATCACTGGGATCAGCTTTTTCTTTCCCTTTCCCACTGAGGTTTGAGCAGTTTCCTTTTCCACTTGGAGCATGAGTAGCACTCCGTCCACCAATTTTGGGATGTTTGAGCTTATCCTGCTTATCTTTCTGAGCACCAACAATGTTTACATCCTCAGACAACTTGCCAAAAATGTTGGATGTTTCGGTTGAACCACTCTCTTCATCATCATTCAAAGTAAAAAGATCCTTCATATCCCGAGCTTTAAAGAGCCTTCTTTGCTTGGGATTCTTCAGCACCTTATTGGTTAGATAATGCTTGTAAATCTGCCGGTGGTACACTTTCTCCTCAATAGTTCCACGAGTAATCAGTCTATACACAGTTACATCTCGTTTCTGACCAATACGCCAAGCACGCTCCCTTGCCTATCATAAGCAACAGCTCCCCTCAATATACGAACATGCATACTAAAATAAAACTTCACTTTTTTCACAAAAACTTGTGGTTGTTGCCATCATCAATATTGTTAAAGCCACCAAAATTTTGGTTTTTTTTTCTTAATCAGTGTTTGAAAATATCAGTTTATTGACTGATTTTAATTTCTTAACTAGTATCAACTGTTCTATCAATTATAGTTAGTAGTTACAATTATTAGCCATTTTTATCAGTCAAATTAAATAAAATAAGTATTTTTAAAGACAATGTTTTACAGTTTTGGTGGCCATAACATTCGTTGGCGGTCATAACCGTGCCCCAATCTTTTAGTTCAGAAAGATATCCAAAGAACCAAAACAGTACAGCAACTGCAATTATCTCATAAACAGGAATATCAGGTTAATCAAAATTTTGTGATAACAGATGTTTTGAAATCTCATCTTAAATAAATATATCAAGAAGACAACAGACAAAGACTCAAAAAATACCTGCATATCAGTCGATGGGTTCCAATCAGGGTCAAAGATGATCACCCGGTCAGCACCAGTTAAATTTGTCCCCAAACCACCAACCTTTGTTGTCAAAATGAAGATAAACACATCATCAGAGTTATTAAATTCGTCAATTAAGGCCATTCTCTGCTTTACGGGGGTGAGACCATCCATTCTCCTATAGCTATAATCACCAGAATTTAAGAAACTCTCAAGAATATCAAGCATTTGTTGAGTTTGAGCAAACAGGAGAACACGGTGACCCTGCTCCTTCCAAACCTTGAGGACTTGGGAAACAACTTTCATTTTGCCACTGCGTTCAGGATTCCCATAGTCTGGATGCTGGCAGGAATGTTCTCTCTCAAGCAGATCAGGGTGATTGCAAATCTTGCGCATTACATCAATTCCATAAAGAGAATTTTTACTTCCATCCAATATCTGTTCTACATCTGAGCTAGCAAGAAATGCTCTATAGACAGATCTTTGTTCAGTAGTAAGGCTGCAGAAGAGGACATGTTCAGTTTTCTGGGGCAGTTGGACATTCACATCAGCTTTCATGCGTCGAAGGAGATAAGGCATAATCAGGTCACGTAGCACAACTGCACACCTGCATGATGCAAATTTGTCAAATTTACAGTCTAAATATTATTCACAAATGAAGAAACACAGAAGTTTCTTTTTGCTGAGTGAGAAGAAAAGGAACCAAAGGCACTTATGAATTTGCCTTCACATGTAACAGTTTTTGCTTTGCCTTCATTTTCTTCTATGTCTTCCATTCAAAAGAAGCATAGGGGTGCATGTTCTAAGGAAAACAAAAAGTTTCAGAGATATGCAGTTTCTACCTATATGCTGTAGATACTTGTAATGGTGAAGCATTGGCATATCCTCCAACAGTTATAGGGACAGAAAACTCTGCTTCAAACACAGGCAAGACCCCCAATTTACCAGGGAAAACAAAATCAAATAATGACCATAATTCAGTCAGCTTGTTTTGTATTGGAGAACCAGTCATTATTACTCGGTGAACTGTCTGCAACTGCTTGCAAACCAGAGTGATATCAGCATTAGGATTCCGAATCCGGTGTCCTTCATCCAAAATGGCATAACCCCACTCAATATCAAGCAACTTTCCCCCTAGTAATCTAAGTTGCTCATAGGTTGTTATAAGCAACCCAGATTTTGATTTTAGAACTCGATTTATCAAGGAATCCCATTTTTTTGCACTTTTAGATGATACTTTTTCCTCATAATCACTGTCAAGCGAACCTTCACTTTCAGAATCACTTCCATATGATTTTGCTCTCTTGTTTCTATAAGAGGGATCCCAGGCAGAATCATGTAGTAGCTCCACACGAGATCTCGGGTACCATCTTCGTGCTTCCCTTTTCCATTGCCGCAAGAGTGTAACAGGACATATAACAATACTAGGTTTGTACATATTACTGAAATGCATTGCTCCCAGGAAAGCTAAGACCTGCACAGTCTTACCAAGACCCATTTCATCCCCAATAATCCCACCTGCTCTTTGACAATGCAATTCCCACAGCCATTGCACTCCCACTTTTTGATAGTCAAAAAGTTTGTCAAAAATGTTCTCTGGAATTTTCAGCCCCCCTTCAAGTGTTACATATGAGTTACCATCATCTAAATCCTTGACATCTTGTTTTTCTTCCTCATCATGGGCAGTGATGGAGCCCTCTCTCTTATCTGCAAAGTTTTAGAAAGAACCAACAAAGCTGAGAAAAAATCTCAGTTGACAAGGATTGCAGCACATACAAACAGCAACATACCCAAGTGTACAAACAACAGTTACATCTCTGTTTGTAATCAATTAATTGGTTCATAATTAGCAGAAGGAGTATATCATGCTAGAATGATTAACTATTACACTCATCCATTTCACTTCTTTTTGTAGGGGGATTTAAGTCCTTGACATGTGAATACAACATTGAAGCTGAAAACCAGTGAGCCAAAGGTTGAGTTGTAATCAAAATTGTATTGTCAACCTGGGAAACTGATTCTGTGCTAGATATTTAGAAAGGATATGACCCCAAAAATTAAATGAAACTGCAGGCAAAAGTTTATAAAAAAAAAAAAAAGAGGAAGCAAATTTAACTTTAGTTGCAGATGGTAGTTGTGATTTGGGGGAAAGAAGCTCAATACTAATTAACAACAATAAAACAACACAATTATATAATAGCTACAAAAACTCTAATATCCTCAACAAGGACAAAACTTGGCATACCTTCTTCCTCATCCTCCTCTTCCCAATGCTTTTCCTCACGGGAAATGAGTTTTCTCCATTTCTTGTCAGGTAAAGGCCGTTTCTTTTTATTTTTTGAACATTTACCATCCTCTCTGTCTTTATCTGACGATTGGTGATATTTTAAAGGTGCTTTGAGCCTCTGAAAAGGAAAGGTGGGTCCACTAAGTTTCGGCAAAGCTTCAGAATCAAGTATCTTGGTAGTTGGGCGGCCTGTTACAGCCTTTGATATTGATTCTGCAGCTCTGGCAACACTTGCAGAGAGAGGATCATCATTCTCATCTTCAGGTATGTCAGCCACTTTAGATGTCCCAGGTTGTTGAAGGCGGCGTTCAAAACCCTTGAGCTTATGAAACGGAGTTAATATTCCCTTCCGAATCAATTCATCCCTTTCCTAAATCATGAATAGCAAAAGGTAAAGGTTAGCAGCCTTCTTCTTCCTCCTTTTTTTTTTTTTTTTTTTTTTTTAATTTATTTAGAGAATGTAGGCAGGGTTTTTCAATAAATGTGATTCACAAACTCAATTTCTAATATGTAGGCAAAAAAATAAAAAAAAATTTACTGACATGAAAAGAAACTATCTAATAACTTATGCCCCACCAATAATAGCAAGCCAACAAGTCAGAACTAAAAAGCTAAAAAATTAACTCACAGTTTCAACAAATCCTGCAGATGCTGCATCCAACACTGCATCAAAATCATCATCATCAACAAGCTTAACTGTTTTGAACTGCTTTTCTTTATTTTTGTTTGGTTTCTGAATTTCTTTCAACTTTCTCTTTGGTTCTTCCTTCACCAGGTCTTGAATCAACTTGTCATGCTCAATGCCCTTCAGAGTGCCATCACTGGGCAAAACTGACAGTTCTTTCTCAAGCTGAGCCCTAGTTTTCTTAAGACTTCTTAGCCTGTCAGTAGCTAGGGCATGCTGAAGCAAATCACTTGAAGACACTCGGCTGACGTTTTTATCATCCTGTTTATTCCCTTTCTCAGCACCATCATCAGCTCGATCAGGATGGTCATCCTCATTTGCAGCATTTTTGGCCTGTTCAATGGTGGAGGCAACAGCATCTATTTCAAACTCTACAGCTCTCAACTTAGTTAGGAGTTTGGCTTGGTTGGCAGATGATGGATTAATACTATCTGACTTGTCAACAGGCTCCTCCTCGGTGCTCCCTCCCACTTCACTACTATCTTGTGCATCATTTTCCACCTGTCATTCAACAATTGACATTGTCAATGTCAAAACTTTTTACCTTTCTTATCAACTATCTACATTGCACTTTAGAAAAAGAACTAGAAACCAATGCATAAAATTTATTTGATATGCTCATTATCAACACATATCCAAATACAATTAATCACCATACTATCAAAACAGTATCTGAAAAGATCAAGAAAAGAACTTTAACTCATACCTTGGCTAATATGTCACGCTCAATATCTTCAGGATTTGCAGATGTCACACCCAAACTACTCAACAAGATTCTATCGTCTTCTTCCTCCATTGAGTTGCATCAATCACTCAGCTCTAATTCGGAATCGAGACTGCATCACATTACTTCTCCAACAAACCTCATTTCCACCTAAAATAATTCTAAGTGATTAATATAGTATAATCAACTCATGAATTTTAAGTTAAATTTACATTAATAAAGCCCACAAAATCAAAGTAAAACAAAAATTAAAAAAAAAAAAAAAAAAAAAAACTAATTTATAAACACCATTTTCTTTCCAAGTTCCTCAACGAAAAAGAGTAATTTTCGAGAACTAAGCTAAGTTACTAAGATTGTCAACCATGAAAATCAGGAATTATTTCGACCCCTAACATACACGAAACTGTATCCACAGAGGGAATGGCAAACGTTCTTTCGTTCTGCAGTTTTCTTACGACGAAGAAGATATAACAAAATTTCAAAGCCGAGATCGATCGATCGATCAGTTCTTCCCTAATTTATAATGAAACTGGATGAACTGCCTTCGATAAAGAGCTCGCAGACATACCTAAGCTTGAAAACCCCAATATTTAGAAGAAAATCAAGCAATCCAACCCGTTTTTAAATCAATTACGTACAGTGATCGTAGATTCCGCCGGAACAGAACTCTTGAGTTCACCGATCCTGCGATTTGCTTTCACTTTCTCTCCCTTTCCCCTCCTCCATTTCTTCTTTCCCTTCTCCTCGCCTTATAATTCGGGCAAAAACCTACTTCTAGCCCCTCACCTTACTAAGTTTGAAGGTTTTAACCACTTATCTTATATTATAACACTTTAACCCCTCATCTTATTAATTTATAGGTTTAACTCCTTATATATTAAAATAAAAAAAAATAACCCTCACTTTATACTGACTGTTAATTCTATTAGTTAAAAGTAAATTTTTATCAATTAACAGTTAACTAATAACCAATCAACAAAATTAATAAAATATTATAAAATTAATTATGTTAACTCTGTTAGCTAAAATAGCTGAAAGAAGATTTTTAATAACTAACAGTTAACTAACAGTCAACTAGTAGAACTAACAAAATGTTATAAAGTAAGAACTATTTTCTTTAATTTTAATAAATGAGGGCTAAAAATATTATAGTATAAAGTTAGGTGAGAGGTCAAAAATATTATATTATAAAATAAAAAGTTAAAACCTTCAAACTTGACAAAGTAAGGGGTTAAAGATAAGCTTTTGCGTATAATTCGACTGTCCTTTATATTTTTCTAAATTAATTAATTAAGTAACAATAAAATAACATATTAGCCTTACTTTGTAAAAGAAAAATTATTTTAAAATTATTAAGTATTTGAATTAAGCATTTAAATATAATTAATAATTTTTTTTATCTTGGTTGCAAATCACATCTTACTGCTGTATAACTTGAACTCCATAACTTTTATTTTTAGCGAAAAGAAATAGCCATTGATTTATTTAAATAGTTAACAAATATAATTAATAATTAATAATCGATATTTAATAATTATTATAATCTATAATTTATAATATTTAATTATATTATGATATAAAATGAACATAAAATAATTTTAAATAAATTTATATAATATTTTTAATAAATTTTTAAAAAATATTAATTATATAATAATATTTTATACTATAAATTTATAATATCAATAATATTATAATTATATTATTTAGTTTATAAACACTTAAAGTGGCATTTTCCATCATTTTACTTTTAATAAACTAGTGAGAAAAAACTTAAAATAAATTAATTTATATTTTAAAAATAAAATATTTCAATTTTAATAAGGGTGGAGGACACACATTTTCCATCATTTTACTTTTAATAAACTAGTGAGAAAAAACTTAAAATAAATTAATTTATATTTTAAAAATAAAATATTTCAATTTTAATAA
>BPVZ01000017.1:2801687-2817418 GCA_020521535.1 Rubroshorea leprosula
ATATATATATATATATATATAAAGCTTCAAAAGAGAAAAATGATTACAATTGAAATGAAACATGATGAGAATATGGGGCCTTTGACTTTTTCGTTTTTCTCTATTGGCATCATTACGAATCTTAGTAGTCTTCATTGGCCATCCACGCACCCTTTGAAAAATGAGTGCAATAACCCAAAATAGAAAAATGAGAAATATTTATTATATAACATCAGCAGCAATGACCATTAAAATAAACCATTAGCAGCAACAATGGCAAGTGGTACACAAATTTGAATTTATTATAAGTAATTATTATTATTGTTTTTTTGGCTAACCATAACTAATTATTATGAATACTTCAAAGTCCAATAAATCTAAAGGTAAAACTTATTTTAGTCATTTACATTAATAAATTTATAGGTTTTAACCTTTCATCTTATATTATGACACTTTTAGTTCTTCATCTATACGAGTTGAAAAAAATAGTCCTTACTTAACATCATGTTATAACATTGTATTAGTTTTGTTAACTGTTAACATTCCATTAACGAAATTAACAAATAAAATTGAAGTTAAATTTTTTGTTTTCTATAACGAAATGCAAACAGTCAGCTAATTGAGCTAACAGTTAGCTAAGAGGACATTAAATAAGGACTACTTTTTTTAATTCGTATAGGTGAGGGAGTAAAAGTATCATAATATAAGGTAAATGGTTAAAACCTACAAATTTACTAAGGTAAATGACTAAAAATAGGTATTTACCAAATTCAAACGGCAATGTGCACCCCATCAGATTTTGGGCCGCTTTTGAATGAAAATGTTTTTTAATTTATACATTAAAAATTAATTATTTAGTATTATAAAAATTTTAAAATTTTTAATTTGATTATAAATTAAAAATTTTAAATTAAGATACACAAATTTAAACAAATTCATATTGAATCAAATTAAAATGTTATGATGGTACCTTTTAAACAATTTAGATGAAATTTGGAAGTTTTATCTTACTCTTTCTTTTAAAAAAAGTATTTGATCTACCACTTTTTTCTCAAAATACATGTCAATTGCTTATAAAATTTGAATATAAAAAAAGGGTAATGCCATAGGGACGCATGGTGCCCGAGCCATTGGTCCCTATAGCGTTTTTTTTTTTTTTAATCTAAAATTTATAATTTCACTTTTTAGTCCTGCAAATTTTTTTTTAATTTTTAAATTATTAAATACGTAAAATTTTAAATATTAAATCTTAAACTTTAAAAATATGAACCCTAACACATTACTAACACTTGATGATAAAAAAAAAAAAAAACCCACATTACTAACACATCATAAACACTAAATCTTTGAAAAATCTAAATACTAAATCCTTAAATGCGTTTTAGGCACTAGGATATGAAGTCTCTCTCAAGGTGAGGAGAGAAAGAGGATTTTTCACTATTTATATTATTTACAGATTACATATAGCATGATTTTAGGAATCATTGATATTAAGTCAAGATTACCAATATAAAGAATGCATTTATGTACAACGGCCATATTTTGATTAGCTTTGAGATCCTTTCCTATTCTTTCTTTGTATTATTTCCTTGGATTGCTCTTTTGACTTGCTCTTGACTGTTGCTAGCTTCTCGACCGTTGCTGACTTGTGCTTTTTCTTTGGTAATAATTTCCTTGATTTCCACCTTTTGCTTTTCTCCTTCATTTCCTTGATTACGGTGGTTGATTATGCCTTCAATACTCCCCTGCAAACTAGGTCGTGGTAGTTGACAGAGGCCAAGTTTGACACAGAGCTCCTTAAAACAATGCTTAGGCAAGGGCTTTGTAAAGATATCTGCTATTTGTGATTCTGACTTCACAAAACGAGTGATAAGATTTCCCAATGCAGCCTTTTCTCTAACAAAATGATAATCTAGTTCAATATGCTTGGTTCTAGCATGGAAAACAGGATTAATAGTGAAGTAAAGAGCACTTAAGTTATCACAATAAAGGATAGGGGGTTTAAGAAGCAGCAAACCAATATTAGTAAGAAGTTTAGAAAGCCATGTAAATTCAGCTGTTGCAGATGCCATAGAGCGATATTTAGCTTCAGTGCTTGATCTTGCCACTGTAGGTTGCTTTTTCGCACACTAAGAGATGCAATTACCACCTACAAATGTGCAAAAACCAATGGTCGACCTTCTAATAAATGGGCAACCATCTCAATCTGCATCTGAAAAACCATATAAATCGAATGTACTTTGATTAGAAATATGCATGCCATAATCTAGTGTGCCAACAACATAATGTAAAATACGTTTAACTAATTGAAAGTGATCTAAGGTGGGAGCATGCATGAATTATGAAACATGATTTACTGCAAAGGAGAGATCAGGTCTGGTAAAGGTCAGGTATTGCAACCCTCCGACTATACTTCGGTAGAAGGTGGGATTTGGAAAATCTTTAGTTTTTGAGGATCGAGCCTTGATGGCCAAAGGGGTAGAGATAGGTTTACAGCTTACCATTTACGCCTTTTGAAGTAGTTCACGAGCATATTTGGATTGGCATAGGAAAAGACCAGACTTGTTAGAATGCACCTCAATTCCAAGAAAATAGTGTGGGTTCTTGAATCCTTGATAGCAAGCTCTTGTGCAAGTTCACCCATGCACCAGTCAATAAGAGTTGAGTTGCTTCCTGTAAGAATCATATCATCCACATATATGAGTAAAAGGAGCATACCTCGATGACTATGATATATGAACAAAGAAGGATCAGTAGAGCTATAAGAAAAACTCAATTCGAGTAAAAATATACTCAAACGATCAAACCAAGCGTGAAGAGCTTGTTTTAGGCCATAAAGAGCTTTTCGAAGATGGCAAACATGTGAAGGATATCGATCATCAATAAAGCCTGGGGGTTGCTCCATGAAGACTGGCTCGAAAAGATTTCCATGAAGGAAGGCGTTTTTCACATCAAGTTGTCAGATACCCCAATCTTTTACAATGGCAATTGTGAGTACCACTCAAATGCTACTGGGTTTTATGACCGAAGAGAAAGTTTTAAAAAAATCTACACCATCAAGTTGATGAAAGCCTTTTGCTACAAGTCGAGCTTTCAACCTGTCTAGACTTCCATTTGATTTTAATTTTGTCTTGAAAACCCATTTGCTGCCTATTATGTTCGTGTCTTTCGTGCGAGGTACAAGGTCCCATGTCTGGTTTTCCTTAAGAGCAGACAACTCCTCATGCATAGCTTTTGTCCAACTTAGATGTTGCAAGGCTGACTTAATGGATTTTGGTTCCATTGGAATGAGTGAAGTCTTGGAATGGACTTGTAAGGCAGCATATTTTGGGTTTGGTTTGCAAATTCCCCATTGTGCCCTTGTGATCATGGGATGAGAACATGAGCTTGGGCTATTCTCTATTGGGTTTGCAACTTGAGCTAGCGTCATGGTTGAGTCAAAAGTAGATATTGAGGCATCACTGTCTTTATTACCCATCTCTTCTTGCTGCTCAATACTAGCAGTATATGGTGCAATTTGGTCTTCAATAGCAATGGCTGGGTTGACAATACAAGAGGTTGCATGGCCTCCATCATCATTAGCTAGAGATGACTCTTGGCTTATAGCAGTTGATTGTGTAGGACCCATGTGAGCTTTAGAATAGGTAGAATCCATAGCATTTATATTCTCTGCAACAGGAAGCAAAGTTATATCAGTATCTTTAGGGGTAAACCACTCATTAAAATTTGTAATTTCTCCTTCAGTTAATTGTTTCCCATATAATGCATTTGGATTTGCAAAAGGGAGACAAGTTTCATCAAAAACCACATGTCTTGACACATAGATCCTTCTTATTGATGGTGAAAAACACTTGTATCCTTTGTGCTTCATATTGTACCCCATGAAAATACAAGGTATTGATTTAGGATCAAATTTATTTCTCCGACAATCCCCAATATATGGGAAACATTTGCATCCTAAAATACGAAGTGAAGTGTAGTCAGGGTGTTTCCCATAGAACTTAAAAAATGGAGAGTCCATGTCAAGACTTGGTGAAGGGAGCTTGTTTATTAGGAAAACAACAGTAGAAAATGCATCAGTCCAAAATTTTACTGGTAACTTAGCATGGAACATCATAGTTAAGCTCAATTTTGTAATATTTCTATGCTTCCGTTCAGCCAAACTATTTTGTTCTGGTGTTTTTGGACATGCAGATTGGTGGTGTATTCCTAAACTTGCTAATAATTGTAATAGATTTTTATTAGCAAATTCTCCACCTTTATCTATTTGCAATATTTTTATTTTCTTACCAAATTGGCAGCCAACATATTTATAAAAATGAGTAAAACAGTCCAAAAAATCAGATTTTTTCTTCATGGGGTAAAACCAAAGAAAACGAGTAAAGCCATCTACAAAAATAACATAATAGTGAAAACCTTCACTAGACTTGAAAGGTGTAGGTCCCCAAATCACAACTGATTTTTTGAAAAGGTTAATCACATGTATCATCTGTTTGTAAGAAAGGAAGTCTACATGTCTTTCCCATTTGATAGCTATCACATATTTCATTAAAATCTCGAATAGTATTAAAATAAATAAGTTTCTTCCAAAAAAGAAAATCAATGATACGATATTGAGGGTGCCCCAATCTTTGGTGCCACCCCTCTTTATTGGTCTTCCTAAAACAACTTGAAAAAAGTGCTGTATATCCACCATCTAGTGCATATAGCCCTCCCTTCCTTCTATCTGTGGCAACTATTTCTTTGGAGAATCTATCCCGATAACAAATCCAGCATTGTCAAACTCAAAAATACATGGTAAATCATTAGTGAATTGACTTACAAAAAGTAAATCTTTTTTGATTTGTGGAACCAAGAGCACATTTTTAAGAGGAATGTAATGATCACCACAATTCAAATGTGAATCACCAACATGTGTTATATTTAAAGCCTCGCCATTTCCTACCATCACACCATCATTTCCTTTATAAGGTTTTAAATTTATAAGCTTACCAAAGTTGCTGGTCATGTGAGCCTCTGCCCCGGTGTCTAGATACCATTCTGCTAGATCATTTTGATTTATAGTCATTGCTGCTAAGGCTTGAGGAATGTCATCAGCTTGATATGCATGATTCAAGCGATTGAAGCATTTAAGAGCGACATGACCATGCTTGTTGCATATTTGACAAACCACGTCAAGTCGTTTCTCAATATCCTTTCCATTAGCCTTAGCTTTAGTGCTTCCCGAATTCTCTGCAATAAGCTTAAAACCAACACTTGACTTGTTGTTAGTGCTAGTTTGAACAAAACCTTTCCCTTTTGAGCTAAACAAACTCTGGCCATTTCCTTTCCCATTTGATTTTTGTGTAAGGAAAGCCATTTGAGGAGGTGGGGCATTTTGTTGATGGTGAGAGTTACGTGACTCAAGGCTTTTTAGGAGAGGGATAAGTTCTTTGTGATGGAACAGGGGGTTTAAGCAAGTTGTAACAAAATTTTCATAACTCGGTCTTAACCCCTGCAAAAACCAATAAACTTTGTTTTTGTCAGAGATTGTCTTACCAATAGAGAGTTCATCACAAATATATTTGAATTTTCTGATATACTCATTTAGAGTATCATCTCCCTTCTTAATACTTGAAAGCTCCTGCATCAAATGAAACTCCTTGTCTTGAGAGCTTTGTGCAAAGTGATCCTCCAGTACCTTCCAAACTTCTAATGAAGTTTCAAGGCCAACAGTAATTCCAAGTACCTCTTTAGATAAGGTATCGGTAATCCACCTGTGAAGAAGACGATCAAACCGTCTCCAAGCTGCATAAGTTGGATTTGGTACTTCCTCTTCATTTGAAAGTACCTTGGGGTTATGCATCTCATATTCCCCATTGATAAATCCCAACAACTCTTGACTTTCAATCAAAGCCATCATTTGGGTTTTCCAAAGAACATAGTTGTCTAAAGTAAGTTGAAGGGAAACAAAGTTAGCCACATTCAGCGTGGCAGGATATGGGTAAGATGGTGTTGATTGGGAACGAACTGAAGGAGCCATTGTTTCTTTTCCTCACCGAAAAGCTCTAATACCATAAAAGCGTTTTAGGCACCAGGATATGAAGTGTCTCTCAAGGTGAGGAGAGAAAGAGGATTTTTCACTATTTATATTATTTACAGATTACATATAGCATGATTTTAGGAATCATTGACATTAAATCAAGATTACCAACATAAAGAATGCATTTATGTACAACGGCCATATTTTGATTAGCTTTGAGATCATTTCCTATTCTTTCTTTGTATTATTTCCGTGGATTGCTCTTCTGAATTGCTCTTGACTGTTGTTGGCTTCTCAACCATTGCTGACTTGTGCTCCTTCTTTGGTAATAATTTCCTTGATTTCCACCTTTTGCTTTTCTCCTTCATTTCCTTGATTACAGTGGTTCATTGTGCCTTCAATAATCCTAACATCTTATATATTGAATCCTAAAGTTTCAAACCCTACCAACATGAGTTTAAATTAGTTTTAGTTAAAATGGTAAGTGCACAAAAATGAATTTGCAATGTTAGAAGTAGGGACTAAATCAGAAAATTACCCTTAAGGAAAAACGAAAAGCCTATTGGACATTCGTTGACCTATTAGGGGTTGGTCCTTTTAGCATTTTCCCTAAGAAATGGTCAATATTATTATTTAATTATGAGAAACTTGTTTTAAAATTTAAACTATATCAAATTGTAAAATAAAAACTATTGGATAGAGAGGGTCTTAATATCAGGAGGCTCATATTTCATTCAACTATTTTAGTAGTGTAATCTAATGCAATTTGATTTGTATAATAATTTTTTATTTAACTATTTGGAAAGATAGGTTATGTTCACTAAATAAACTTGCTTTAATACTAATTAAGAATGTAAACATTATAATGCTTAAAAAAAAAAGAATCTAGACATTATTTTGTTTCTAATTGAGGATTTCAACATTTTATTTTTTTTATTTAAGTACTTAACCTCATTACTTTTATTATATTAGGCTTTGTTGGATGTAATCTTAACAGATGCTTCAAGATTCTTTTAAAGTAATTCATATTTGGTGCTAACTAGTCAAGATATTTGGTGCCAAGTAGTCAAGAATATTAATTTGTAATTAATGACATGGGCCAACAAAATGTTGTAAAAAAAGAAAAATTATAACTTTTGCATGTAGAGCCCACAATAGATCCCATAAAAACACTATAAAGTCTTGATATTGTTTATATGATCAATAACAATACTGATTTTTTTTTTTTTTAAGAAGTGAACACTTAACATGGATCACTTTAATGGAGTTAAGGAACCTACAACAAAAAAATGATTGCGGTTTGTGTGGTTTAATATTGGAAGAAATTGATTGGTTGTTTTCACATTGCAATATTGCTCATAACTTATAAGGGAAATGCTTTTGAATGTAGGAGATGGATTTTGTGTTGTATAAAAATTGTAAAGAAGCATTCCAATATCATAGGTTTCCTTTGAATATTAAGATGTTGAGGCAAGGTTAATGATAATCTTGTTTGGGCGTCTGTGGATAGTTTGGCTAGCAAGACATGAGTCGATGTCGAAGAATTTAACAATAAATAAAGAGAAGTTCTTTCATTTGATTTGAGTAAGAATTTTCTATTAGATTAAAAGTAGAGTTAAAGATTATAACTTTGCTTACTTTGATTAGATTCAAAATCTAGTGCTCTATTTAACAGTGACCTCAAGAAGGATAATGGCTAAATGAAGTCAAGGGAATTGTTTCTTTTTTAGATTTTGGTTAGGTGATTATTAGCCATGATTGTTAAGATCGCAATTTTGATTGTAAGATCACACGATTTTACAATGTTAAGTGCCTTAAATAATTTAAATTAGATAAAAATTATGAATATTAGAAATTCAATCGAAGATCATGTAGAAAATCGTAAAGTCATTAGATGATGCAATCTTAAATAATCTTAGAAGGTAAATTTGTTTGGCTTTATAAATAGTAATTAAGAATGTTTCAATTAATAAAATAAAAAAATCCATAATTTGTAGATAAATCTTCAAAATTAGAAACTAAAAGGTCAACTAACCTCTTCATCTTCTCTACATTATCAAAACAATAATAGAAATGCCGACTAATCTTTAAATTTTAAAATTAGTTTCTAAGTTTTTTTTTTTCCTTCTCCAGCAATAGTGGTAGTAATAATAACATCTCCATCTCTAGAACTTTATTGTTGCCATTGGTTTTGCATTGTTGCCAATGTTACTTGCGTTGCTGTCGATGCTACCTCCATAACTGCTGGTGCTACTTGCATTGCTGCTATTGCAATTTGCTTGTCTCAACTCACCAAAGTCATCCCCTCCATCGAAAACTCCAATTGTACTTTCTTTTGTCATGATTTATTTGATGTTAATTGTACTTTAATCTTCCTAGTTCTTTTATCTTATTGTTTATTCTTTATATGTAAAAATATTTTTTTATTTATATAAAATAAACCTAGATTTATATTTTATTTGTATAATATAATTGTCATAATCCAATTTTAATTGGGGCTAAATGATAAAATTAGAAGGCAATGGACTACTTTTTATAAAGGTTGGAAACTTGAAGGATTGAGAAGAAAAATGACAAAATGACGTCGTTTTGACCAATGGGTTAAAAAATAAAAAGGGGCTAGGTTCAGACGAACCCTAGCCCTCAATTTTTCTTGCTTCCTTTTGCTTTGCCACCAACCACTCTCCCAAAAACTCCCAAAATCTTTTGATTTATCTCTAAATCCATCCAAAGTTTAGATAGATCACAACAACACAAGAAGAGATTTTTGGATTTGAAGTCTTTATCAAGAACTAAAGGGGAAGTTTTCAAAGTCGATTCAAATGAGGAGTCTTGATCTTTAAAAGGTATGAATCTAGTCTTGAAAGAGGGAAAACACGTAAAAAGATTAGATTAGTTTTAGAATTCCAATTTCAAATAGAATTAGATTATTATTTGTAATTTTGGGGGATTGAGATTAGAATTTAGAATTAGAAAAGGATTGGAGTCCTCTCTATTTCTATATAAAAGGGGGGCACCTTCGGCTTTAGGAGGATGGAAAATTCGGGGAAAATTGAGGGAAAAGGAAGAGGCAATTGACGAGCCTGGAAGGAAAATTGGGTACAGTAGCTTGTAACTAGAATTTCAAGAAAATAAAGCTTGATTTTTCATATTTCATTCAGGTGTGCATTGTTATTATTATTATTTTTTTTTTGGTATTGTTCTGTCATTTTTTTTTCTTTTTCTTTTCTTTATTGTCGGTAATTGCTTCCTTTCCTTGTTAAATTGTTTCTTTCATGGTTGTCTGCAAGGGATCTTGAGAAGACTAGTAATAACCTTTCATATTTTCATTCTTCATTTAATTTCCATCTGTTTTGTTCGTCATTAGATTAAAAAAAAAAAAAAAAGGAAATGAAAAGAAAGCCAAAGAGAGGAAGAAGTGCAGAAAAAAAAGAGAAGAAAAGAAAAGAAAGAGCGAAAAAACAGAAGCTAAAATAAATAAAAACAGAAACGGAAAAAGAAAGAGGAAGAAGCAGAAACGAAAAAAAATGAAATGGTGACAGATTCTTTGTTCTTTTGGAAATGATTTTTTTTTGTTTATTATTATTATTATTTTGGTAATTATTATTTTGATATAAAAACTGAAAATTCCCCAAAATTAAAGTATGTAGTAACCATATTTATATGGAAGTTGTGGGGTGCCTAACACCTTCCCCACGCTTAACCAACCCTCCGAACTTAGTTACTCTTTACATAAATCTTGGTGATCTATCCCACCTCATTTGGATAGATGGCTACTCCATCCATTTTGGCACGTCAACAATAATTTTTTTTAAATAGTAATATATTTGATTGATTATAAGTTAGTATCATTAAAATTATTCAATAAAATTATAAAAGAATAAAATCATAGAATTACTGTTTCTTTAATAATTTTATATAATTTATTTTTCTTTTAACTCTTTTTGATTTCTTCTGATTTACTTTTATTTTTTATGTTAAGAATAACAATTATCTTATTTCATTTTAAGTATTACATACTTCATATTTGAACTTTTAAGTACTTCATTTTAGATTTATTTCATCATTAAACAAATTTAAAGATTTATTTTAAGGTATTTACATAATTTATATTTATTTTTGTTAATTATATAAATACACATTTAATTTGTAAGGATCTTACGATCTTGTTTGCCATCTAACAATTTGTGATATTACAATTTGCAATCTCATCTTCCCCTTTCGATTTTAGGTAAAATCTCAATTTTAACAACCTTGGTACTAGCTTTTGTTTTTGGTAATGGACTTGTATTTAGGATTCTATTATAAAACAGGGGTTTGAAACGACTATTTATGGTAGTTGAACTGTTTTGATTGTATTATATTATTTAATTTGTAAATGGGTTTGATAATTCTTTAAACTCTAATAATAACATCATTTTTTATAGTTAAAAAAAATAAAGTTAACAAGTTCATGTTAGCATTCCATTCAACAAAACCTTATATAGTAACATTAATGAATTCAAGTTATTAAATAAGAAAATTTAAAAGTTGAAATCCTTTATTAAAAACAAAAAAGGCATAGATCATTAATATAATTTGAGTTTCATTTTTTTTTTTGACTTTGAATTGCTCTTATATTATGTAATCTAGGCACTAAAATTACTAAATTATTATTAATGAATGAATATAAAAAAGAGTTTTATTAAAAGTATTTTAGTAATTTTAATACTCAAACTGCACAATTAGTACTCCCTCTATTTATTTTTTTATAGATCTAGTTTATTATTTGTGGCATTCATATTTAGTTGTCGATTTTTTATTCATAATAAACATTTAAAACTCTTATTTTTATTTTAGCCTTCTCAATTCATTCACGAATCTCTTTCCAATCTACTTGTACTAGTACTCCTCTTTCTTCTCTCTAACCATTCTTTACTTCCAAATACTGATTAGATTTTACAATGAGGTAAGGCTTAGTGTCATATGTAGGAAGTGAGTTAGGCAATGAAGAGGGCTTCTTTTTCTCTTTTTCAAAATTTTCAATCCAATGTGTAGCCTCTTTATCAAACTTAGTCAATTTGGTTAGTCGTAAAGAAGAATGAGGGCAATAGATCTCTTATAGTTTCAACTTCTCATAAGATTACCCATGATGGTACTTATTAGAGGTCAATGTGCATATACTTAATGTAAGAAAAATACATTAAGGTTGCAAGTTTTAGACACTGGAACACATACCCAATTGTAAAAAATTCAAAAGAAAGTTGTATTTTTTGGGAATATATTCTTGAATCTTGATTTTAATTTCTAATTGCTTATATTCCATAATATCAGTATGGGTTTTTCAATATCAAATATATTTTCTTTTATAATAGTTACAACCTATATGATTCGAATTGTGATTGAAAGGTGGTGTTTATGCCTTGCTGAAGTATTATTTGGATAAGCTTCTTATAAATAGTCGTCGATATTATGATCTGGTTGTATTTTTTCAATGAAGAATTAGTAGGATAGTACTTGTATCTTAAGAGGTAACAAATTAGATTATGTGACAACATAGTAAACAAAAAAATAAATTAAGATTCAATGTAATGAACATGTTCGATACAACGAACTTGTTTTATTTTATATTCTCAAAATCTGTATTGTGTGATGACTTTGATTGACAAATTTGTTGATTGATTGTTGAAAGATTTAGTGGAAATATCCATGTTATGCATCTGGTTTTGGTTGTTATTGACTTGGGATGTTAAGGCAATTTAAATGTTGGGAGTGTGCTTGATATTGTAATTTATGTGCTCTAGAAGAGGTGGGTTATTGATCAACAGTATAGTTAGCCTTATAATGAAATTATATTGTATCATTGCAATTTTAGATTGTTAATGGATGTAAAGTGTTGGATATCCCTTTGTTCTTCTAATAAATTCCTTTTTGTTTTTGATAAAAACATATTATATATTTGTGGATGGTTTATCTACTTTGTTAAATACAAATAATGCATCGTGATAGTGTTATGTGTGTTCTTTCAGTTTGCTTTCTTCAACTTTATAATTGTGTTTGAATTCTTTCTTATTTTTAATAATGTTTCATTTAATATTATGAAAATTTGTAAAAGATTTTTAACTTATAAAATTTGATTTACATTTGAGTTTATTGTAACTTATATATGTATGATTTTGTGTATGTTGAAAAATTTAGTGATGGTTGCTCTAAAAGTGATGCTAATATAAAGAACAAGAACTCTTAGGAGTTAGATTCTATTTATCATGCTTGATTCGGATTGGAAGGAAATGTTAAGATTCTTGAATTTGTAGTTTTGATAATTGATACAACAACTCTAGACACCATATTTTTCTTGTATAGGTTGTATTCTTCCCTTTTTTTCCCTATCAATTGTATAATACAATACATGGTTTGTGCTTGATCTTGATCTTTAAGAAAAAAAGGAAAAAAAAGAAAGTGAGTCAAATAGAATGTACAAGGCATAAGGTTTGCTGTTAGACAAAGCAGTTGAGATATAATCTATTTGGTTTAAATGCGGTTGGGTATCTTTTATATAATTTGCTTGTGTAAAAGTTTGTGAAGGAGTCTAATTTCTATTATTGTGTATCTTTATAGATATTATATGGCTTTGTATTTGTAAATAACATTTTAGTTTGTTCAAAAGAAGGATTCAACTCACACTCTGTGGTTCCGTTCTTTTACATTCTTTAAATATAATCTAAGTAGTTGAGTGTATATATTTATTCTCACTATTTACTCTATAGACAGTCAATGCATACTAAAAGGAGTTACAAAATCAAGCAAATGATAAAAAAACAAAAATCATTGGAAATGTAAGTATGTCTACCTTTATATTGATTCAATAAGCAAATAAAATCTAACTCCATGCCTTAATTAATTTTATGCCTAAAAGACCACAATTATAAATCATTGAAGTCCCTCACCTAACAATGTAGCAACTTCCTTAACAAGTGCTTGATGAACTTGAAGTCATCGTGCAATAAGATTAAGTTTTTGTAAGATTGATTTTACCATATAAAATGCAACATAATGATTGTTTTCATGAACTGTCATAATCTCCATCATAGTAGCTTGCAAAGTTAAAAATAAACTCTTACTTGGAGCATACATAGAATATATCTTTCGAATAACATCAATAAATTCCTTTATTATTTTAAGAGCCTTTTCATGTTATAAGGATTGAATGGTAGTGGGAACTCGAGATTTAAAATATTCAAGAGAATTTGGAGATTGACACATTAATTATATATCAAAACTATCCATCCTTGAAACTTTTAGAAATTCCCCATCATTCATATGTATACAAGGTTTCGTATTGACCTATTAAATGTATATTACATTCCCTAATATTTGTCTTGACCATTCTGCCCTAATTATAAAAAGCACCTTGTTAATTAAAAAGGACTTGTAGACATTTTTGGTAACTAATAATATTGCTTTTATTTCCATAATGCCAATCGAATGATTTTTGCTTAATCTCTTTATAGACTCTTTAAAACTAAATAACTAACAACTAATTTCACCATCCCTCAAAAGTTTAAATTCCAGTTATTAGTAGTACGTAGTTTTTATACTTATAAACCAATTACATTCACAGTTTCATCCCAATATAGGATTTAGGTGTTGATTTGATATATTACAATCTTTCCCATTAACACGTAATCCTAATAATCAATAGAGGCCTACACTTGTGAGAAGTGATCTTTTTGATACCAATTAAAACAACTTGAGTCAAAACCCACCATTGGCCTAACAACTTTTTAAGTTACGGTCCATGGACTCTTAAAAGTTTAAGTTTTTAGTAGTGGTTGGTCGTCACACTCATATACTAATCACATTTAGAGTTTCATCTTAATGTAGGTTTGGGGACATTATAAGATGTGAGGTAGATCTTTTGTAATTGTTGAGTCATGTTAAACCACTTCTGATCAATATGAATAATGTTGTACAACCCTTTACACTTTGGATTGTTAGGAAAATTACAAGAGTTGAACATGTCTAAACCAAAATGCAATCTAGCCTTCATGTTTCCTTCTATCAATGTTGATTTTATATGGTTGATTGTTCTTTTGATATGATTTCCTTAACGATTGAACACTATTCCTATAGACAAATGCATTTTTGTAGTTAGTCTCTTAAATAATCAAGATCAATTTCTTTTTCTTTTTTTTTTTATGACCAATATGTTTTCCTTTTTTGTTGTGAGAGCATTTACAACTCCACCATGCATGATAGATTCTTTTGCTCATTGCCAAATATATTGAATTAACCAAGGAAACACTTTAAAAAGCTCACTAGCTCCCTTTTGTTTTTTGTTTTTGTAACTTTCCATTAGCACTCACTTTCAATAAAACTTCATATATTTATTAACGTTTTTCATTTGTTACTTAGTTGGATGTTCATTCATCGGACTAACATTAAGATTAAGCAATAAGGCTGCTCTTGATCTCTTCTTGAAAAAAATCTATATTAAAACAATAACCTCTATTTTTTAGTTATAACTAATAAAATAAATCTTGACAAATTAAAAGATGAAAAGTATGCAGTATATTAAATGTTGACTAAGTCTTAATCAAATTCTTAAAATTAAAAGATACTAAATGTTAACTTAGTCCTACAATTTCTCACCATCAAACAACCATATATTTAGATTATCAAGATCAAGTAAGAACAGATGTAGACCCATACCTAAATTTACTTGAATTTAATAATTAGCAATTAAAGAAAACAATCTAAAAGTGAGTTTACCTATATTTATTTCATTGAATTGATTTAATCTAACCTAAAGAGGAGATGAATGTGGATCAAACGTAGAGTAATGATTATTAATCATAACATTATCATGCGGAGGAATTGTATTGATATCTATCTTTTTTATAATTTTTATACCAGCTTCATGATTTAGGAAAGCAACATCATCCTTTGGAGGAATTGTCTTGATATATATCTCTCTAAGAATTTGTCTACCATCTTCATGAATTGTGATTGGATTTTACTTGCAGGGAAGTAGTATTAAGATTGATATCTAATAAATTTATTCTTTGGTTATTGTTGACATCAACCACAAAGGTAAGTAAGCACATCAACAAATTATTCAAATCTATATATATTCAATTGGAGAATATAACAATTTAGGAGAAAATGAATATAGGAAATTTGACAGGGCAAAGACAAATGATATAACAAATTATATAACTTTTGGTAGAATAAAGAAATTTTAATAGAAGATCTTTTTTTTTTCTATTCTTTTTTTTTTTTAATGTCGGAAGGTTAATTATTTGGTAACACAAAGGTTTAAACTTTTGACTTTGATTCTAAATCAAACTTTTTATGTTAATGGATACCAACTCAGAGAAACCCTTATTGATAGAAGATTTTATTGATTGTCACATGAGAAAGTTCATAATAAAAGGACTTTTGTTTCATATAAAATACTAGATCTGGCTTATTAAGGTTAAAAATAAAACTTTAAATGATTAACTTAATATTGCATAGTTATTGAGAAATCCTTATTGGTAGAAGATTTTATTGATTGTCAAATGAGAAAGTTCATAATAGGACTTTTGTTTAATATAAAATACTAAATCTAGCTTATTAAGGTTGAAAATAAAACTTTAAATGATTAACTTAATATTACATAGTTATTAAATGAAAATTTTTTGGATAAAAAAAAAACTATATTCTAGAGAAATATGCAATAAGACTTATAGAAATTTTACCAGTAAGT
>BPVZ01000017.1:2833475-2848267 GCA_020521535.1 Rubroshorea leprosula
AGGCGGGACTGACCCGCACTTTCCCGATATATATATATATATATATATATGAAGTTTTTCAAAAAAAGAAGGTGAAAATGGGGATTTTATGAACTTATAATTAATTTTTTATTTTGAATTGTATAATTGGAAGTAATTTTTTTTAATATATTATATTTGTATATTATGTGATTTTAATTCAAAATTTTTTATTTTAATTAAAATAAAATTACTTCTAAAGTATTTAAATTCATTAACAACTTATAATTTTTTTTTTCTAAATAACTAGTTATGTATTTAAAAATACAAAATTTTCAATATGTGTGTTTAAGAATGCATTTACTATTTCCTCTAAAAAAGAATGCATTTACTATAGTTTTTTTAATTAATTTATGTAAAAATATAAATATTGACTTTAATTTAATTAATTGATTAGTTAAAATTATTTATGTGACAATAACATTAAAATAAAAGTAAATTTTTGTTATTTTAAAAAAAATACATTATTGCCCTCTTAAAGAGCACAATTAAAAGAAATCCTTAAAAATATTTGTTTATTACATACTTTATAAGTTATACTCTTATTTTTAATAGTCAACTATATTTCTTCCATGTCATGACTTCTAATTATTTTTAAACATTTTGTTAAAAAAAAATGACATTTTGCTTTTTCCTTTCAATGGTGAGCCTGTCTAATTTTATGGGGTGCTTTTTTCAGTGGTTAGATTATGGTATGAATACCATTAAATGCATGACATTCACATTAAAATTAAAGAATTTATAATGAACTATCTTATTATTAATTTTTTAAAAGAATTTAGTTTTGATCAATAATATAGAAAAATAAATATTCTTACCAACTAAATTACTGTTCATTTGTTATTTTATAGACATGATATTATTTTAGTAAGGCTTGGGGCCAAGTGTATTGATAATCTTGAATTCGTTGTCCTGGACAAAAGAGGAATTCTCAACGGGCAGATTTTGATTTTGTTGCTAGAAACTAGGGATGCCAACGGAATCTCGCGAGGTCGGGGAGTCCGTCCCCATCACCGCGGAGATTTTTAACGAGAGTAGATTTTGCTTTTTTCTTCATTTCCCGCAGGGATTTCCATTCCCCACCAATTAATATTTAAATATATATTTTTTACATCAAACATAAATAAATATTAATTTAACATAAATAATTAAATTAATAAATTTGTTCCAAATATAAATAAAAATTAATCAAATATAAGCTGTTTGAATTGGTGGTAGAGCTTGAAATGATCGATCAACACTTTGTTCTTGTGTATTAGACATTTATCACTTAAAAATAAATTAAAAAAAAATAGTTATGCCTTTACATTGAAATATAAAATAAACTTTGAACTTTTCTCTTGTTAATGGAAATTCTTCCCTTTCACAACTTCAATGGCATTCACAGTAAACTCTAAAAATTAAATAGACAGCCAACCATTCACAGTCTTCTCAATTTCTTAATTTTACTGAGAAGCTACTACACTTTTTTATATTATATGTACATCAATATATGTAAAGAAATTAACTAGGCAATTTATTAATAGAAATGGCTATGAATCGTTAATGAATCTAGCAAATTTTAAAAAATCTAAATTTTTTCTATGTTAAATCAAGGAATATACCTATGCTTTGCCCTTCAACTTTTCTAGTTTAAGGGATTTTGCCCTTAAATTTATAAGTTAGGGTTATTCACCCTTTAACTTATTGGGTTTGAGGGTTTTTGCCCTTTGACCAAATATGTCACAGTCTTGACTACTATTAAGTTCAACTTTCATTTTTTGTTGAATCAACACTTTGGTCCCTAAATTTAATTGTGTTTTAGAACTAATTTTTATTTTATTTTGCTAAAAAAATTTTAATTTTTCTAGAGCTATTGCTCTTCAATATATCTTTCCCATGATAATTCATTGGTTTTATAAGGGATCATCTCTTTTAATATTTTAATCTTTGAGATTATATCCATTTGTTGTTCACAAAACTCTACTTCTCCTTCTAAGTACATTCTTAACATCATTGTGTTTTAATTCTTTTTTTGGCTCTGATACCAAAGATTGGGTTGGTTTTCGGAACCTAACTTAGACTACAAACTAATATGTAGTTGATATGTTAAGTTCAGGTGATTTATTAAATTGCTAGTAGAGATAGTCTTTGTTTAGCTTTTTTAAGTCTTTTTAAATCTTCGTTTAAATCTGCAGCTGCTTGCTTTAACTTTTTGAGATCTTTGGACATATAATAATCATCTATATCTTCAACATTACTTATTTTTAAAAAAAATATTCACTATTTTATTTCTATAATATTCGCATTACTGCTTATAAACTACTTTATCTACAATTATTTCTTGACTAAAATTAAACATTTTAAAGCATTACAAATAAGTTCTTGATACAAACTTTTCTATTTAAAATATAAGAGGTTGGGTACTATTTCCCTATTATTTCTAATCTCAAAGATAACTATGTCAAACAATAAAACGGATGTTTTTATGCCCACCTAGCTTTCGCATGATAAAAAGAATGAGTTAGAATTATACCTGAAAATTTCTTAGTCTAGCCTCTGGTCAAGCTGATGCCTCCTTAATTCAACCTTCAAAACCACACTTTGGCTACACAGGTATTTGAACAGGACTAGTGACCTCACTGCTGTCTAAGTATATTCAGAAATTCTTCTCATTATATTCTATGATGGAAATTAAAAAGGATAGAAGCATAATGATTATTCTAAAACATGATTTTATTTATGAGATGAGAAAGGGAAAGTTCCCTTTCCTCTTAAAAGGTGTTTTATAGATACATAGTAGAAGGCACTCAGGTAAGGTATTTGGGTAATCAAATGCCCGATACCTGTAACAGCTTATAGGAGGCTTTTTATAGTGCTCCTTAGAATCTTTTCTTTCATCATTGCTGATGATTATAGTTTACATTATTGTCTAGTGATCCAGACTTACTTCTTACTTTTGCTAAAGCAGACTACATGGAATCTTGCAGACACTCTTCTTTTTCTTTAGTGACATAAGCGTTTATTTCTTTTTGCATTGGATTCTTTAGAGGATGATGAGATCCTCTTCACTGTCTGAAGGGTTGGTTCCTTCATCACATGGGGCTTTAGCTTTTCCTTTTGCAGATTCTTTTTTGTAGCAGAAACCACAATGACTGTCATGCTTCGATAGCTTACATAGTCTATTATGGATTGCTTTACTAGCTGGGACCAAATTTTCAAAGATTTCCTTTCTTTTTTGCTTTATTTTGAATAGGCTGATGCTTTTCATTAATCTTGCACCAGTGGATACCACCGAGATTTCTTTGGAGAAGCCATATGTCCATGTCTTCCTCATTTCTATCATTCTATCAAAGGTTTGGAGTAAAACCTTGAATCCCAGAGCTCGTCTCTCTTGGATGAACTCGATCCCACAAAGAGACTCTTCAAAGTCTTGAAAATTTTGATATTCATTCGCTTCTACCTTGATTTTCTTGGACTGGATTCCAATTTGAACTATATGATGACTGGGGAGATATTGAGATTTCTCCCATTCTGGTGCTGCAGAGTAAATTTTTACAAATACTACCCCTTGAGCTTTGGTGCCAGTTTTGAAGTCTCACTCCTTGGCGTATAACTTCTAGAAGTTTTGAAACTTCTTCATTATCCTTTGAGAGATAAATACAGTTTACAAAACCGTAATCGAATAACTCTTTTATTGCTTTTAGGTTTGCACCTTGCATGAAATTAATTCTAGGATAAATCCCTTCATGGATAGGATGGCAATTCTCAATAGACCTCATTGAATATGCCATTTTACAAACTTTGCAGTATTCCTGCGGATATTCTTCACTCATTGTCATTTTTGACAAGGTGTCTATTATTGCAGCTTTATTTTCTTTCTTTCCTGAGTAATCAGGTCGAAAGTTATGGTTTCGGCATTTTGAATAGCCGAATTTTCAGCTTGAGACACTGATATTTCTGAGGGAGAGTATTTGACATAATAATCAAACTTTCCTGAACTTTTTCCAAGTAATCCTACTAAAGGATTACCTTGTTCAAAATTTTCTTTTAGCTCTTGTTGGGAGCTTTTCTTTGCCATTTGACTAGATTCTTTAGAGCTGATTCCAACAGTAGTAATTACTCCGAAACTTATTAATTTTTCTATCAGCTCTTTGACTTCTTCAAGGGCATCTTGTCCCTTATATAATAGTTCATGGCCTTTAATAATTTTTTTCTTGGCCCTCATCCATAAGCTTATGCCCTTCATCAATTATTTCTTGGCCTTCAATCATTTTTTCTTGGCCTTCCCTTATTTGGCTATTGCCCTCAATGAGTATCTCTTGACCTTTGAGAATAAGGTCTTTCCCTTTATTTTGGAGTTTTAGGATTGCATCCATTAGCTCCTTCTCTACTTAAAAAATCTACAAGACAATTATTAGTTCCTTTGACATATTCAATTTCAAAATCATATTCTGCAAAAGAAAGTTTGCCATTTATTTAACCTTTTATATTCTGGTGTTAAGGGTAATTTATTAAAAATAAATCCCTTAACTTGAGTATTGTCAATTCTAACCTTAAAATGTTTTGGTAATAAGAAGAAACTGAACTTTTTTATTCCATTTTTAATAGCCAATAATTCTTTATGATTCAAATAATATCTCGTTTCTACATCCTTAAATGTACCACTAGAATATCTACAAACTTTTTCTTGAGAATTTTTTAAAGCGACTCCCCAATAAAAATTTGAGGCATCACATTCTAAAATTAACTCTTCATCTTCTTTAGGCAATTGTAACCTAGGAAGGTTTTTGCAATAGTCTTTTATTCTTTTCACATGATTAGTGTGATAAATTTCCCATTGTTGATTTTCCTTTTTCCTGAGCAACTTTTGCAAAGGATGTCTTAATTGAGTTAGGTTTTAAATAAACTGCTCTGCATAATTAAGTATTCCTAAAAACCATTGAATTTGTTCTTTAAACTCTAGTTTATTTGGGAACATCGAAATCTTTTCACTAATGTGAGGTTGTAATTTTATCCCTATGGAATCTATTGTTAATCCAAGGAATTCAATTTTGGCTTTTCTTATCTCTGCTTTCTTTTCAAAGAGTAATATTTCATGTTTCTTGCATAAATATGCAAATTTCTTAAGATAACACAAATGTTCTTTCTTATTATCAGAGAAGATTAGCATGTCATCTACATAAACTATACAAAATTTCTTGATGGAAGAAAATACACTATCCATCCTTCTTTGAAATATTTGAGGTGCATTTTTTAATCCAAATGGCATCACTAACCACTTATAGTGTCCTGTAAGGGCACTAAAGACTATTAATGGGATACTATCAGGAGTTAACTTAATTTGCTAGAATCTTGATTTGCAATCAAACTTCGAATACATATTCTTTCCTTTAATGCTATTGATTAAAGTTTCTTTATGTGGTAAAAAGTAACCATCAAATTTAGTTTTGCTATTAAGTTGTTTATAGTTGACAACCATTCGAGCTTTTCCTCTTTTTAATTCATTATGATTTCTTACCATAAAGGCAAGACTACTATGCGGACTCTTTGAGACCTGTATAATTTTCTGGGCTATTAACTCTTGAATTTGCTTGTCAAATTCTTCACTATCTTCAGGGCTATACCTCATTGGTTTGACTCTAACGATAGTTTTTGATTCTATCAATTCGATAGTGGAGTAAGTTTTATCAATCCCCCATAGTTTTGTAGGATCTTCTCCATAATTATTTTTTAATTCTTCTGAAATAGATTCTAGGGTTATTTCTTCTTGTGTTTTTTCATTATTCCATAGTGCTAACATTGGTTTTATAATATCTTTTGATTGAATTTTGCTATTATCCTCACCACGTTGGCTGCGGAAATTTAATGGTTCTATTGTTCTGGTATAAGTATTATAAATTCTAGAGGCATAAAACCAATGTCCACAAGGTGTATAAAATTTTAAATATGATGTAGTTTGAATATACTGCTTGAATTGACTTAGGAAATTGTTTCCTAATAAAATATCATTCCCATGTTCGTTACTCTCATAGACTCGAGGAATTATAACTTCAGTTCCACCAATTATGGCAGTAACTCTTTCTATTATTGTTTTATATTGAATAATACTTTCATCTATAGCGACACCTTTCATAGTTTGAGAGTGTTCTTCCAATAATATTTTGGGAATACATTGGTTTTTGCCAAGCATATCCTAGATCCTGTATCTATAAAAGCATGAAAGAATTCTGTTTTGTATTCTTCATACTTAATTCCAACGGATATATATACACTATAGATACTAGTTTTCATAGCATCTTGGTATAACTACTTCTTTTCCACTTAAGCTAATTTTCAAACAATGTTCTTGAATGTTATAGGGTTGTACTGATGTTAAGAATGTGTTTCTTAGCATCAATTCTATACTTGTAGTCATTTTTGTTTCAGCATTAGCTATTATAGTAATTTCATGTTGAATCTTATCTTTATCTTTTATTCGAAGGGGTACTTTAGCATATTGATGTACTATGGTCACTGCACCATTAAAGTTGTAATATGTATATGGTTTAGTGAGTTCAAATCTTTGTAGGTGTGGAATCAGATCACTATGGATATGTGTTACTCTTGCTTTTGTATCTATTAGGATAGAAATGTTATGCCATTCCCTCCCATCATAATAGTCTCCTTTTATTTTGAAATGCCTTGAAGGAATCTTTAATGTATCTAACACCACTTTATGTTTTATATTAGTCATTCTGGTTAAGACCTCTTTATCTTTCTTAGGATAGCTTAAAGCTCTTAAGTATATACTATTTCTATGGCTTGGTTCAAATTCTGTTTTTACTAGTAGTTTTCCTAACTCATATGCCATTAATCTCGATTTTTCTCTTTCTCCTATTAAGAGAGGTTTCTCACTAATATCTATTTCCCATTCTTTGGGTAGTTCTATTTCAATGATCATTTTCGGTTTCTGAATTTGTCCTATTTCAGAGAACATAGGATCTAGTTCAATATATTCTTTATCTTTGAAAAGATTAGATTGATGACTATTGGTTAATGCATAACTTATCATATAGTAAATATTGTATGGCATTGATCTGTTTTTCATAAAGTTTTCTCTAGCAAATTCATGTGCTAAATTTAGAGTTTTATTAATATTTCTATCATTAATGTTTACAGTCTATCCAAATATTTTCGATAGACTGTAAACATTAGTTTTTGGTAGCTAAGGTTACCTTGCACTAATCTAAGGATAGCATCGTTTCTATCATTGACTCTATTGTCTATTAATGCTAATTTTATAGGGTGTCTATCCCTTCCCTAAAATGAGCTTTAATAACTATTTGTATCCCCCCTATGTGGATGAAACCCAGCTTGGATCTATCAGTTTCTTTGATTTTTGACAACTTGCTTTTTATTTTTACCTTAATAATTAAAGGTATATTTATTATCCCTGTCGTATTTTTTATAGGGATACCATATTATTTTGTGGATATTCCATAATAAACTATATCTTTTCTTTTAAAAGAATTACTTATAAAGGAATTGGACTTGAATCCCTTTTCTAAAGCAAGGTCCATTCCCTTTTGTCTAATTCTTTTATATTTACTTTTATCAAATACAGTTGTTTGACTATATTCTCCATGTCCTTCATATTCTTCAAAATAAGTTTCTCCTTCTTCAATATTTGGATTCATCACTACTAGAAGTGTATAAACTTTCAATTTCGTATATACTTTCTTCACTACTTATAGAGTTAGTGTCCATTTCACTTAATTCTTTTTCATAAGTTTTTAGGTTTTTTGTACTTTCTTCTTTGTATCTTTTAGGGCATTCATTTGCATAATGTCCTTCCTCCTTACACAACTAACATGTGCAGTTTTTAGGATTCTTTTTATATTTTCTTAGAGTTTTGGTCTTCTTGAAATACCTCTTTTCCTTTCTCGATAATTTGTTCTTATTAAATCTTTGCTTATTACTTCTTTTAATTCTAAATTTTTTGTTTCTCTTGTTGTATCTGGTGTCAGTACATCCTAATTTAATTGGATCACTATTCTTAGGGCAACACAGTCCCTTTTTCATACTTTTTCTTAGTTTGTTTTGACTATAGGTTTCTATGCACCATTCATTAATTTTGGTTTTAGCGAACCAAATCTTTAGTCCTAAAGTATCTTTCTTATCTTCTACATATATTCTGTAGGCTTCTGCCAATTTTATTCCCTAAGGATTAGGAATTTTTCCAAAGAACAATTCTAATAGGCCTTTTGTCATTCCATGATTTGAAGCCTTGTAGTAGTATTTCTAGAATAGGCAAATGTATTGATCTAATTCACAAAGATTACATAGTTCTAAATTCTGCAAATTCCATACTGCTATTCTTCCAATTCTAGCCTCTTCCTTTTATTGATTTTCTTCCCAATTTTCACCTAAAAATTCTCTCCTTATGGTTGATTCAAATTTATTTATTATGTCTTGAATTGCTTCATTTTCATTAACTTCTTTAGAAGTAGGATTTCCACTTATGATAGTGTTTCTCTCATCTTCTTTTAGACCGGCAAACCAGTAGTGAACTATTCCTTTAAATGTGACTTCAATAAATCTAACTGCTTGTAAGGCATTCTAGTTTTTGTTTGCTATGGCTATCCAAGTAGCTTGAGCCCAGTCACTAATGACCTTTTTTGGGTCAATAAGACAATCTAGATCCAACCAGATACCATTAATACTAATCATTTGTTCTTTAACTCTAACTAGAGTCTCAATTTTAGATTGATTTCCAAATTTTTCATTCTTTTTATCATAAATTACTTCATGTGTTAAATTCCTAGTCCTTTTATAGCTTTGGCTTATGCTAGATTCTATACCAGGTTGCACTGGAAATTTTGTTGGGTTTATATTAGGATGTGTTTCATCCTTTTCTTCACTTTATTCTTCAATTTCTTCTTTTTGAGTATTCATTTTCATGTTTTCTAATTGTTTAGTAATTAGAGTAATCTGTTTGCACAAATTGTCTAATTCTTCTACATTTTCTTCTTCTAAAAACTCTTGTTCAAGTTCTTTTAATTTTTCTTCTTGGGTTTTTAACAAAAAAAGTGTTATTCCTTTTGACTTATGCTTTTCAATGAAAATCTTAAGAATTATTTTAAATCCTTCGTTTCTATCTATAAAATTACACCTACTACAGACTGATATTATAGTATCTTGCAGATCTTTGAGTTGTGTTTGGATCTTATAAAAATTTTTATTTATATCACTTTCTAGTTGTGGGATTATTCTATTATACATTTTTAAGCTTTTATTGCAAATTTTTCAGCAATCGCTTTTAATATCTTAAGAATTTCTTTTACTTTAAGTTCTATATCTTTAACTCAAGATATCAAAGTTTTTGAGTCTTTGATAAACTGTATTTCTTCTTGTATTTCTTTTAGATCTCTAGAATTTTTTACTTCATTAATTTTTTCCTTGATAGAATCAAATTCTGAAGAAAGGGATTTTCCCATTTCTCTAATTTTTCTTAAAGTATTGTCATTGATAGTTTTCATCTCAAGAATTTTATCAATGATAATTATGTCTTCTGTATATACCATGCTTCTACCTAATGTATTAAGTAGATACATGTTAATCCTACCTATTTGTTCTTTATTCATGTTGATTTTAGTATTTCAACAATTTCTCTTAATTTTTTAATTCTCTATTATCTAAATCTAATTTATCTATTACATAGTTGTATTATTGAGTTTATTCTTTCTTTTTCTTGAATTCTTTGCCTTAACTCAAAAAAAGCTTTTTTTTTTTTAATTTTAGCTAGAATTTCTTCTTCAGAATGAACCACCTGCTCAATTTGGTTGCAAATATTTATTGTAGTTCTTGTATATGAAGCTATATCTGTCATTAGAATTTATTGGGACTTTGCTTATCGCTTTTGTATACTTCAAGGACTAACTACTTAGTTTTTCTTTTAACTGAGACTTAACGTCTTCCATTAGTCTAAGGGTAAGTTCAAGGTTATAAATCCTTATACTTTTAAGTTCAGGGTTATAAATCCTACACTTATAAGTTCAAGAGTAAACTCCTTCAAAGTTAGTAAGTTAGGAGGCATTTTGAGGGTTTTTGCCGTTAAATCAACCCATAAACAAATTATTTAAACTTCTTATTATTTGGATCTATAGCTTGTAGCCATAGGTGGAGTGGTCCAGCAATAGAGAGTTCAGTAGCTCAGCAGCAGTCGTAGAGGCAGTTTAGCAGTCCACAGATCGACTTCGACTTTGAGCAGTAGCAGTAGCAGTAGCAGTGGCGTAGTAGTAGCAGTGGTGCAGTAGCAATCTAAACTCTAGATGGATTTGGTTCAGCAACAATAGTCCAAACTCCAGATGGATCCAGTTCAGCAGCAGCAGTGTGTTCAAGGCAGAAAGGTAAGATGTGAAATAGAGAAGGGTAGAAGGGCGGCAATGAAGGGAATCAAGGGATTTGAGGCTTGAGATTCATAGGGGAAGGCCAAAGGGGAAGGTCGAAGGTGACTTAGGTGAGAGAAAGAGAGAGTCTGAGAGTGAGAGGCAGAGGCAGTGTGAGAACTGGAGAAATGAATAAGGTTACTTAGAGTTAAAAGGATTGGATCAGATTGGGTTGGGTTGGAAAAAATTGGGTTAAATTTTATTGAATTGGGTTTGGGTTTGAAAATTATATTAAATTTAAAATGAAATTAATTTATATATTTTTTTTAAATTTTTCGTGGGGATGGGGATCCCTATGGGGTGAGGAAAATTCCCTATGAAATTTCACGGGGGAAAATGCCCCCCTTCCTCGTCCCGTGGGGAGGAATATTCCTCCCCAGCCCGTCCTTGTAACAGGGATCCCCGCGGGGCCTGGTGGGGATCGTGGCAAATTGTCACCCTTACTAGAAACTTGCAATTGGGCAAAAAGAAAGCTGGTTAGTGTGTGTGCCAAAGGTTGCTTTGGCATATGTGAAAGAATTGTATGCCCTGTGAAGCGATGATTATTTATTTACATGTAAATTTCTTTTTGAGTGATTTAATAAAATGTTATTGTCCTTAGATCATACATTAATAAATCATCTAGATCATGGAGATAATCAACGAAAAGATTTGATAATCTTAAAATTGTTTGCAACTATAAATATAATTTGGACAATATGCTTAACTTGGTTGTTACGTGTTGTACTACTATAAGTGATAGAGTTGTGAATGTTAACCATTAGAGTAGAGACTCCTAGTAACATAATGAGTATTTGAATAAGATAAATTTTGAATTGTGCCATATAGAATAATCTTAAGTTAATAACTATCAAAGAAAAGATTATTCTACCCACAATTTACGAAAAGTCTTTAGATCTAAAAATGTTATTTAATCTTATGTATAAGTTAGTTTTGATATTGTCAATTGGTGATATCCAATAAATGGGATATATATAGACATATTAGATTATATAATAAATACATGAAGATTTATAGTTATCTAATAGGGAACTATCACTTTTATTGTAAAAGAAAATATTCAAGTTTGTATTTCTTTTATGTTGGACAAAAATCTAGTTGGTCAATTTAAAAAAAAAAAAAGTTTTTTAAACTCAATTTTAAAAAATTAAATTTTATCAAAATTTATTTTCTAAATCATTTTAAATTTATAAATATTTTTAAGAGACACACATACATATAAATTTTAGATGATAGTTCTAAAAGAAATCTAATTCGATTAGATATTATATGGAATATTAGTTGGTACAGCACTATTATGCAAATACTGTGGTTTGAGAGATCTCACAATTTTATTTATAATTTCTTGAATGAGATTGTTATCTACTAATAGGTTTTGATTACAATTCTAAATTGGTTTAAATTCAATTTGCCAAGAGATTAAGATATCAAAAGAGTCCCATGCAATATGTTATTAGAATTCTAGTCTAATTATATAAACTCCCTTTGTATAAAACCTATTGATTTATTGATAAGATCTTAGTTTTCTATAAGAAAAATAGTGAAAAATAGTGGGGGGAGAAGCCATCACTTCTCTAGAAGACAGAATTTCAGTATCGTGTGTGAATTTCAGAGGATTTTGCACGTGTAAAATCTTTGTGAGTTAATTTTTATATGAACATAATTGTATCATGTGGACTAACAATTTGTTTATAATTTTTAATTTGATTAAGTGAATTATAAACCTTCAATGGTATCAAAACTGGCCCTTGCATCATATGTTCTGTAATTGTCTTTCCTTGCATGAATAGATCGTGTTTAATTTTCTAACATGTTCTAGCAACAAGTCGACATAATTCTCTACTTGTCAATTTGGCGTACAAACTAAATATTCATAGATACATATTTAGCAATAACTATAAATCTCAATTTAATTTTGATGCATTGTTGGCAATTAAATAGACATATATTATGCATTGATTCAATTCTTGGCTTTGACATGATTGTGTCGTTGA
Source organism: Rubroshorea leprosula (assembly GCA_020521535.1). Lineage (NCBI taxonomy): Eukaryota > Viridiplantae > Streptophyta > Magnoliopsida > Malvales > Dipterocarpaceae > Rubroshorea > Rubroshorea leprosula. The sequence continues at coordinate 2,845,897 of BPVZ01000017.1, forward strand.
TTTCTCTTATTTGATATATGATGATCTATGCTGAATGCATAGTTTATGGTTATGTATTTGATTCCAAATTAATATTAGATACTGTTTTACAATTTCTTGATTGTCAAGTTTTGCAATAATATTAAATAGTTAGTGTCATGCGATTATTTTGTTAGCATATGATCTAATGAATTAAAATTAGTAATAGTTTCAAAGATTTAATTTGTATGATAGATTTAATTAGTTTCATGATAATAAGATTATTCTTCTTCATTGCATGATAATATCAAGTGTTAGAGATAGGAAACAACTCCTAAAGATGTTTTCTAAAGGCCTTCCATTATTAATAAATAGTGTCAATGATTTTGATGATTAATTGAAGCCCAAATGATAAAATTTTTCTTTGATTATCATTGTTATTATTTATTTCATGGAGGTGAGAAGATATGTCATAGTTAGTGAGAGTATCAACTAAAATGAAGGTATTATCATAGTAAATATGATGTATATGGAATAATGGGTTTACACTTGACTAATAGGATGTATCAACTTGAAACAAGTGGCTAGTATGTTTTTGTTTGAGGCCAAATAAAATAGGAATCTTATTAGTATAAGATAAATAAGTTGTATTTGCTTTATTAAAATACTTAATATACTTCAAAAGAAGTTATTAGGTGATTAGATGAAATTCCTATGTCTCACTAAAGACATTAGATGTATAATTAAAGTTTAATATTTGAGGATATTAAACTTGTGTAATGAAATAAACCATTAAACATACGAAATCCCAATTTAATGGTTTCTACATGTAATATTTTATTATTTTGGTTACTGCTTTGTAGAAAGATGAATAACTTTAGCTCACTTGCAAAGATTTTGGGTGAGAATCATTTCAAAGTCCAAATTATAGTGATTGGAAAATGAATTTGAATATTGTACTCAGTACTGAAAAGTTGGTTCACATTTTGAATGAAGAATCACCAAGTATATGCTTGAACTAGGTGTAGACAATAAAGTTCAAGAACCTTATCAATCCTTGGCTAAAGTGCTATATATTAGCATCTCTTGAAAATAAGCTTTAGAAGCAACATGAAAAAATGGCTACTATTAGGGATATAATGGCAAGTTTGAAAGAGATGTTTGGACAACAAAATTGTTTTGTAAGGCAATTTGTTATGAAAAGGCTTATGTCCACCATGTTGACTAAAAAAACTTCAATACATGACCATGTCATGACGATGATAGGCTTTGTTAATGAGCTAGAATCCCTTGGGTCTAAGATGGACAATGAGACAAAGATAGATGTGATCTTATCTTCACTACAAGATTCATTTAATAAATTCTTTTTGAATTTTAATATGAATAAGATGGTAGTGACCCTTTCTAAGCTTCATAATATGTTGCAAAGAGTTGAGGGACTAACCAAGAAGGAGAAGACTATTATTACGATAGCAAACAAAGGAAAGTCCTCAAAGCCCAAGTACAAAAGTAAGAAAAAACAAAGGTGTAAACAAACTGTAATACCCCCAAAATTTTCAAGAACAAATAAGTTTGAACTAGGGACCTAATTGTAAGAAAATATTATTAGTGAACCTAATGGAAATTTGTGTTAAAATCAAGGGGCTTAAAAGAGGAAATTTTGGATAAGGATGGCTTATTTCTTTCCTTCTTCTTTCTTCTTCTTCAGGCCGGGTGCTTCTGCTCTTCCCGACCCTGCTGCAGCCCGAAACAAAAAAAAAAAAAGGAACCAAGCAAGCCGACAGCCATCCCTTGGAAAAAACCGGTAGAAGCTTGAGATTTTCCCTTCTTTTCTTGCTCAATAACAAGTTTTAGGACTTAAAACTCTCTCCCTCAACCCAGAAATCCCAGATCTGCTCTGCTTCTTCCTCCCTTGTCCGTCGGTTTCTGCTATGTGGGTTTGAAATTCTGGGCTTTTTCCGGTAAGCCACAGCCATGAACTTCATCCCTTAGCCTTGATTCAAGCTGGGTTCACTCTAATTGCTCTTATTTCCTTCAATTTTGTGCTAATTTCTCTCCAATTTTCGGCAGCCTCTCTCACCGCCAGAACCGGCTTTGCTTGCTGAATTTTCTGGTATGTGGCAACTCCTTTAAGTCCAAATTTCATCTAATTGGTGGTTTCTTTGCTGAATTTGGTCCTTTGTGTGGCTGCCCTGTGATTGCCGAATACTGCCAAGAAAAAAATGGGGGAATTTCGGTAGCTTTAAGTGGGTTTTGTTTAAATTAAGTGGAAATTAGCTTGAGTAATTGTTGTGAAATTGTCTAGAGGAAATGCCGTGTGTTAGCCACTAGATTGCCCAAAACCGGTTCTTCCATTTTGTTGTCTGTGGGATTAGGGAGCTATGTATGTATATATATATATATATATATATAT
>BPVZ01000017.1:2887078-2902729 GCA_020521535.1 Rubroshorea leprosula
AATTGATTTAGTTAATTTTTATATATTATATACGTTACTATATTTTTAAATTCATTTACTTTTAATTTAAAATCAAAAAACAATAATATTTTATTATAGAAAATATTAACTAAAATAATATTTTGACAATTATTCATATGTTAAAATTTAAGGCATTTTGTCATGTTGTGCAGTTGTGCTTATGGATGTTTAGGGGGACAGGCATGCTTCATAAAGATTCCATTAACATCAAAGGTAGCAATTGTAATGACCAATAAAATAATTGGTTTGCAACAACACGATTCGAAAAAAATAAATAATATAAAAAGATGTTTACAAAATTACAAATTCATAAAAAAGAGGTACAAATCGAACAAACATAAAATTAAATTTACCGAAAAAAACCAAAGATAAAATTTAGAAATTAAAGGATGAAAAATATGTTAACTTCAAAAATGTCAAGATATTCATTATAATTATAAAATAAGTAAAGCTAACATAAATCGTATTTAAATCTTATTTATCATGTAGATTAAAATGTCAACTTCAAAAATTAAATTTAATAATAAATAAATATTATTTTATAAATTAAATTTAAATTTTAAATTTCAAACTTAATTTTTTAAAAAATTAATTTTAAAATATACAAATACTAATCTAAGACACACCCTCACAATTAGTTCGACAAAACTTATTTGTCATTATTATTGTATGTTTTCTAGCCTTTTAATACTTTAAAAATATATAACATATATCTTATATATTTAATATTTATTTTAATTAATATTTTATATGTTTTTAAAATAATAAAAAATATAAATTTAAAAAATAAAATACCAAAAAATATTATCAAAACAAATCCTAAATGTCAAATATTAAGATGTTACGTATTACGGTGCACGTGCACAATAGAAAAAACTGATGTTTTGGTTGATTCTGACGTGGACAGGCACACGAGTAAAGCACAATTATTATTGGCCACAGTTGGGTCCCACAAGAGCCAATATCCACGTCACCCCCTTAAAAACGACAACTCAGCGTTCGTGCCTTCGAGTTTGGGTTTGATTTAAATAATATAGTATAGTAGGAGCACTATAAATTAAAGAATTTCTGTTTTATTAAATAATTTCTCAGTATTTAATTCTTCTTCAATGAATATAGCCAAAAATGAACCTTCTTATTTTAAGAACTAAGAGAGTTACTACAAGACTACGGTCAAAAATATCTTCCCTAACATTTATTTTAATCATAATTTACATTCATTTATATCCTACCTCAATAGGTTCTTTTTTTTAGTTTTAGTATATTATATTTTATTTGAAGAAAATAAAAGGAAAAAAAAGGAGAATAGATGAGTTTTTTAACCAATTAATTTATAATCTCCCTTTCTTAATATTATAACTTGATTGAATAAAAAATTCATCTCTCCCTCCTCCATTTTTTTTTTAAACTAAACAAACAATTAATTTAGACCTAACATCAAATTTTACTTAATATAATTATTTAATGGATAAGATAGTCCTTTAATGCTTTCCTTCTCTTCTGTTTAAAGATTTATTTAGATAAAAATTAGTAAAGAAAAGAAAAAGAAAGAGTGAAAAGTTAATTTTATTTGGATTGACAAAATTAAAAAGAAAAAAAAACAAAGAGTAATAGTTTATTTAATTAATTAATTTAAAAAAATATCCTAAAATAAATTCTTTTAAATTAGTAATAAAATAAAAACTGTAATTGAAATGAAATATTTATACATTCTTTTTAAAAATAATTAAAAAAATGAAATGTACAAATCAAATTCGTTGCAATCTTTCAAATTTAAGGTTAAATAAAAAACAAGAGTAGAAAGGTTTCATTACTCCTTCATCTGTTTCTTTCTTACCTAATGAAATTCTTGGCTAAATGAAATAATCCAAATAAGAGAAATGAGACTTGTCTTCATACTTTTCTCTCATTTCCCTCCAAGTTTTCCAATCCAAAACTCGTGTAAGGATTTGGGGGATCTGAAAATTTATTCAGCTGTTTTTTTGCAGGCAGTTAATCCTTTTGTTGGTTGGCCCACAATTAGGGTAGTGTTTTTTTGAGTAGGTTAGTCAATTCCTTTCCAGCATTTGGGAGGGCAACTCGATGCTGTGGTGGTATGGAAGGTCTTTTGTCGCTTCTCTCTTCTTAACTCATTAGAAGAAAATAAATAAAAGTTTGAAATAATCAATCCTTACTTGCTAATTGTTATTATATTTATCTAAATTATCATATTTTTATATAAGATAATAATTGGTATATCTTTTAATTTAATATATTTTACAACACATTTATAAAAAAATTATTATTCTCAAATTTAAATCAAAGGCAAAAAATTAAAAGCTACGAAATTTATACATGAGCCAATAAGTATTATAAAGTGTATTCAATTGAAAATATACCAATCATTTTCTTTTTATAATCAAAAGAATGACTGCTACGTCCAACCGAGCATCAACTTATTACAATATTCCGGTTCAATTACTGTTATAATCAAAGATTAGCAAGATCGAATTTCTTTTGAAAAATAATGTAGAGGGTAATAAGACAAAGATACGTAATTAAATTTTACATTTTTTTATAATTACTCATTATTTTCATTATTATATAAAATAGTCAAGTGTGATCTTAATCAATACTTAATCCATATCCACAAAAAAGAAAAAAAAAAAAGCTTTGTTTTGAATTGTGATACACAACAATTTTTGAGAGCAAAACCTTATCTAAAAAAAGTAAATTTATTATAATTATTTGATTTTAATTAATATTTTATATATTTATAGTACTAATTTTAATTAGGGATTTTCTAACATATGCCCTTAGAGTATAGGTTAAGTCTCATTTATTAATTATAATATTTATAATTAATTTTATATAAATTTTTATACAAGATTCAAATAAAATATAATATAAAATGTAAAAATATAATATAATATTTTACCTCAAAATCTGTAAAAAAATTATGAAAATTTATGTAAAATTAATTAAAGATACTTTAATCAATGACTCTTAAGGATACAAGTTAGATAAACCTTTTTAATTAATATTTTATATATTTATAATAGTAATTTTAATTAATATTTTATATTTTTTAAAAATAATAAAAAACTTTTTTTAAAAAAATGAAAAACTAACAACTACAAGTTAATGCTGCATAACAATCTTAAATGAAACCTTAATTAATAATGGCTTGTATATCTTATATCACTAGAAACTATAATTAACCTCTCCTCACCTTCTTAATCAATGTTTGATTTTTTTTAAAAAGTTAATGAGCTAATTCCAAATGAAACCTTAATTAATAAGGACTTGTATATCTTATATCACTAGAAACTATAATTAACCTGCTCCTCACCTTCTTAATCAATATTTGATTTTTTAAAGAAAGTTAATGAACTAATTCCAAATGAAGCCTTAATTAATAACGGCTTGTATATATTCTATCATTAGAAACTGTAATTAACCTACTCCTCACCTTTTTTAATCAACATTTGATTTTTTAAAGAAAGTTAATGACCTGATTCCTCAAGACTTTCCTAATTCTTGTGTAAGTTGTTGTTAGCCTTTGATAGGCCGGAGAGATTGATGAACTGTGTTGTACAAAAGCTTTTATAAGAAAAATAATCAAACTTATGGTGAGAATTGATCAGATTCTCTATCTCAAAATTTGACTATAGATGAAATGTGTTCTTAAGTTGAATATATGTAACACTCTTAGTAAAATTTCATATTAACAAATTATAGAATAGATGTTAGATATATAAATCAACACTCATTTACAAATAAATAATGATTGATACACATTTCGATTCAATATAACACATGATACACTCATTTAAAAATTATTGTTTTCTTGTCTAAAATTAATGGAAAATAAATTTAAAGATACATTTTTACGTACAAAACACAAGAATCAATTGAATTGAATTATACTTATATTATAATTTAATAGTTAAACAAGACGAGTGTCATAAAATATATTGAACTGAATGTATACTAATTATTTTTCCTAATTATATTAATGTGTTTTAAAATAGTAAGATCTAATAAGTTAAATTATCAAAACGGACAATATCACTATTGAACTAAGTGGGTACAACGAATATCATACATTATTGCATCTTAAAACTGTTCTGATTATGAGCCTTCGTAATGCTATTCTCCTACTAGGCTACAACTCTGAGTCAAAATTATATTTTTGTGCCCACTAGCTAGCTGAAACCCAATTCCTTTTCAATTCAAACCATCATTTTCACCGTAAAAACTCCTAAAAAACACATATAATTAGTCCTCTAGAAACCCTAGCTTGCACCGTCGTTTCTTACTTTCTTCATATATGTTACATTTTCAAAGACTTAATATATGTTCGGTCGGATTATATCCTTGTTTAGACCAGTCAAGCAGACAACTAGGTTACATCTGGGGCCATTGCACGTGCACATGTAGATTTTGCCATAAATCTAGGGTTTTCTTAATCATTCCAAGCTCTATTTATCTTCTCAACTATTAATTTACTACAAGAAAACTCAATCATCTTATTCTTAATCCTTTCTCTACTCTCAACTATACCATATATAATACGAGTTTATTCGTTTTACTTAGTTTGTTTAGGTGATGCTACATTGCTTTCTAGATGTTCAAACATCGATTTCCATCCCAAACATTGTGATCATGAATACAACAAAAGCTTTGTTGCTTGACGATTGATGATAAACATACCATATACCAATTAGAAAAAGCTTCGTTTTCAAGTTTGTTTAAATATAATTTTGTACTTAATCAGGAGTTATAATTAAGGGGATTAAGTCCTTGAGTTTATATTAAAGTCATTGATGTTGTTTGAATAGGGTGCAAAATTTCAAAGTCTAAACCTCAATATAAGGACTGCTTAGAATCAACAAGAGAGCTCAACTGTTAAGGACAAAAGAGATTGTCATTTCATGAGGATGATTGACAGAAGAAAAAAAGTAAGGGAGAGGGATGGGTCTTCAAGAAACTGATTTAATTTTATTTTATTTTTCACTTATTATAGATAATAATTTTGAAATTAATTAAGTTAATTGATCATAGGTGCGGAGACAACCTGGAGAAGCTAGCTAAAATAGAATTTGAGACAAGAAGTTAACTTATTTGGAAGATAGGTTCATTTGACCAAGGAAAGTAACCAATTTAAATTGTAGCAATGTAATAATAATGTTATAATCTGGTCCTACATCTTTGTTTTGTCTTAACCCATGATTGATTCTTCTTCTTGAACTTGACTGTTCATAATGGAAAAAATAATTTCAAATTCACCGCAAAATCCAAAAACCTAAACTACTAATTTTTTTTTTCTCAAAATATATAACTATTTTTTTATTTTAAATTTATCTTAAAATAACTGTTGTTTTTACATTTTTTAAAGTAAATAAGTATTTTTTTCTACTTTAATCTTATTGTTATCCATTTACTTTAATTAATATTCATCCTATCACAAAAAATCTAATCTGATCTTTTATTTTTTGAAAAATAATATAAGTAAACATATAAATTATTCCCAAATCCTTAATAATTTATAGAAAAAGTAAAAAAAAAAAAACTATAATTATTTTAGAATAGAAGAAGTATAATTGTCTTCTGATTCAAAACTAATAAAGAATTTATGAGAAATTATCAAAAATTAAGTCGCAATACTCATTATGCAATTTATTAACTTTCTTTTGATTATCTGTCCAGCATTTCAGATGATCTTTCACTTTTGGAAGACAAACACTTTCTTCCGACCAACAACATATTGCTGATCAATTTGGTTTTCTCCTTCATTAATTTATGAAAATATACTAGATTACTTTGGTAAGGATTCTTGCATTAAGTTGGCGATGTGTCCAAAAGTTCAGTCATATCAGTGATTGAATATAGATCCATCTCCATACTCTGTTTCCCAAGTGACAGTTCTTCACTCTGTTTCTGGCATTTTTGGGGACTTTTGCAGCTTTTGATTAGAAAATACAGTCAAGTCCAGCATTTGCTCACAAAATATACCCAAAAAAGGGGAAAAAAAAAAAAGAGAGAGAGAGAGAAGCACTTCCAAACAGCCTATTCGAGAAGAATTAAGTAGAATTCTCTGACCATATGCACAAACAACAACAACAACAACAACAACAATATTATTGCAAAAGACAGCCAAATTTTAGAACATGATTCACTTTTTCTAAGAAGAACAATTCCAAAAGTGGAGTCAATGGAACCCAGGACCACCGTCCTAAAGGTCACGGAAAAGTGGGGTTTTACAATTTCTTTTTGAAATAATTCTTCCATTCCATAAAAGTGGTATCGGGTGGGTTTGGTTTAAACTAAAACCGAGATATTGGTTTACCGACGTTCTGGTAATTAAATTTTAGATTTTTTTTAAAAGTACAAATTAAAAGTATAATTTATATATCTTTTTGATATTAATTAATATTAAAATAATAAAAATTGACATTAATTTTATCAATAATATTATGCAAATCATTTTAATCAGATAATTGATTAAATAAAATTCAATTTTTATTTTTTCAATAACAATTAATATTAAAAAGATACTCTCAAGTTATAATCAAAAGGGTAATTAAATTGGTTAGAGCTAAAACTTTTAGGGTCTACGGTAATGTAATACCCAACCCTTATTCATTGGCATTCTTAATTCATTTTAAATATCTCACATATTGAGAAAAGAAATGGACAAAACTGACTTTAAGAGCATTTGATTGGACTGATTTTGTCATCTTCAACCTTTTTTTTACTTAAATAGCTGGTTAGGATATTTGATAAGATATTTTTATATACTAATTGCTTTAAAAAAAATTGTATACTAATTAAACTGTTGAATAATTAATTATAATTTTTTTATCAGCATTAAACTAAACGGGGCCTAAGTTTCACTCTTTTTTTATGTATATTTGGTTTATGTTAGGTAGATATTGATAAATTATAATGAGGAAAATGTGGTGGTAAAGCTACAATTTTCTAACTAAGGGGACGATTTTCTACTTTACCTTGGATGCTATTGTAGTGTAGGGTGGCCTAGAGGGTGGCAATTTATCTCCACCAATTCTTGTTTAGCCAACCATCTTTTATTTTAGGTAGTGGTGGGGAAGCTAAATGAAAATTTAGAATTAGATAGCTCTGGTTGTGTAATAAAATATAAGAAATTTCTAGGACAGCCTTGATCTTGGAGGAGACGCATACAAACAAGATGATATTTGTAGAAATTTGGTACAGCAGAAAAGGCAGCAGAGATAAGATAGAGTGGGGTTGGCGGCTGCCCAAAGAACAAGTGTTAGCACATCCAGTAGGTGTTCACAGTGTCCACCAAGTGAAGGGACTGATATGAGACCAGTAAAGAAACGATTTTTATAACAAATTGTCTACTTTCGGTATGAATGATTTCTATATTAAACTAGATTAAAAAAAAAAAGGGGGAAGATGAAGTAGGTCTACAATGCATAAGCTGAAAAATATATGAATGGAAATGAATGGAAAGAAATGAAGCAAATTTGCAAATATCAAAGTCTAGTTCTGTTGTCAAAATGATGCCATAGCTGGGGCCATGAACTGCAATTCAGTTGCCAAATAGAGGAAGAGCAAGTAACCAATTTAATCAATTAAATGACATTATCACATGGTTGTAATCTTCCACCTGCTGCTGGAGCAATCCGTTTGCAGAACCATGCTAAGGAAACCAACTGATTCTGGACATTTTAAGCATCATAGAAGACATGTTCTGGAGAAATGAGTGTGCCCTACTAGAGAATAAACAGATCTTCTGCCAGAGATTCAGGAAGACATGTTTGCCTTGCCACGTCTGCACCACTCGGCAAAAGCAAATTAACTATACAGCAGCTTATATAATTGCTTCCTATGTTACTTCCATGAAAATGCATTGAAACTGCCTCTACAACAATTTAAAGAAGAGAAAGGTTGTTCAAACATCAGAAATATCTCTATCTGAAAATGCTTTCATAATTGGAACTAGGCAAACCTTTAAGTACGTCTCAAAGAGCATGGTAGTGCCTGTCATATTTACGATCAAAGGATAAGTTGGCTGAGAGCAGCATTCTCTGGAAATGTTCCCGTGGATGCCTCCTCTATAAAGTGATATACTCGTTGCTTCCCACACTGCTGCTGCCACAGCTTCCAAGCACAGGTTAAGTTGGTTGCCAAACCCAAAGAACAAGTGTTGGCACATCCAGTAGGTGTTCACAGTGCCCACCAAGTAATGGGCTTGAAATGTGACCTATCAGGAAGTGATTTTTCTAAAAATTCTCTAGATTCAGCATTAATGGTGTCTATATTAAACTAGATCAAAAAGATGAAATAGGTCAACTATGCATAACTTGAAAAAAGTACAGAAACAGAAATGAATAGAAGAAAGAAATGAAGCAGATATCCAAGTTAGTTTTGTTACCAAAATGATGCCATAGCTGGGGCCTCATTCAGTTGCCAAACATAGGAAGAACAAGTAAAAAATTTAATCAATTAAATTGACATTCTTAGTCAGTTGTAATCTGTCACCTGCTGCCAGAGTAATCCATTTGCAGAACAATGCCGAGGAAACCAACAGATTTGGGACATTTTAACATCATAAGATACTGGCAGCAGATTCCCTCCCATGATTGTATACGATCACTATAATTCCTGCTCAAGATCAAATTAAGACAAATCTATGTTTTGTTACAAGAGAATAAACACTATTGGATCTTCTATAAGAGATTCAGGTATATGTTTGCCTTGACACATCTGACCACCTTGGCTAGTATTTCAGTTAAGATAAAGAAATTTACAAGCAAAACTACAGTAGCATAACACTTCCTTCTATGAAAATGCTTCAAAACTGCTGCCTCCATATACAATTATCTACAATTGAAGCAATGGAAAGGTTGTTCAAACATCAGCAATATCTCTATCTAAAAATGCTTTCATTATTGCAATAGCACAAACTTTTAAGTATGTCTCACAGAGCATGGTAATGGCTATCACATTTATGATCAGAGATTTAAGTTGCCTGAAAGCAGTATTCTCTGGAAATGATTTTCACCTGGAAGCAAATATAATCAAAACACCATCAGCCTGTTTTTCCATGAATTGCTAAAAGCAGTATTTTAACTTTCACTAGTACAATTTGCCCAAAAAAAAAAAAAAAATCAGCAAGCTTCAGAGCTACATCCTGTACTGAAGACACCACCTGCTTTGCAATCTTCACATTCACAACAAGTCACTAATCCCCAGTTGCATTCAAACTTTATATGCATTGGATGCAAAGCTATCTTTAAATTTGGACAAAGAAATAACTAGTTTTACAGGACAGCTGACAAATTTTGAAGTGTTCAAGAAAAAGCCAGTCTGTGGTTGAAGATAACCATTCCACCATCTCATCTAGGTAAGATCATCAGAATACAAAAGAAGTCAGATAATTAGGTACAATCATTCATTTGTACAGAAACAGATATTGCATCAAGACTTAAGAGATGACATAAGGTTGACCATACCAATTACAAAATTATACAGTTAAATGATTATATATTCATAGTTGTATTTAACTAAAAGTAATCTAGAGAATTGAAATTAACTTGATTTATCCGTGGATAAAATTCAATACATAACTTAAACATTTATTAGGTTCAAAAAGAATTATACCCAGTTTTGCTTTTTATTATAATAAAAATTATAGAGAAGCCTTCAATTTTTAATCATAAATTACTTAAGTTTCAAAAATTTTCAGCTTCCAACAACTATGATAACACCATGCAATTACATAATAGAAATCATTCCTTAAAATTGATGCTAAATTTGATATCCAGACTTTTAAAATAGTCAAAATGCTTTCATCCATGAATAACTTATTCATGCTCATGGACTTCAAGTGCACATTTATTTTACAATCATCAATGAAATTGTAGAAGATAAAATTTATTAACAATCAACTCTCTGCTTACTTACCAATCTGTTTGAATAATTTCAATCCTCAGCCTTGCTAGAGAGGCAGTGCTGCTGTAATCTAGGTATGATATCATCCTCCAAAGAAGCAAAAACAAAAAGCCATAAGTAACAACATGTGGAAATGGACAAAAAAAGGGCAACACTACTAAATTTAGAGATGCCCCCTAAATTAAAGGAAAGGAAAATTTGCAAATAGAAATGTTACAGAACAGATAGATAAGCAAATCAATCTAATTACCTGCATTATAACAGTTGAAACAAAATCAGAGCAACTTTCAGCAAGTTCTTTGGACACACTAGGCAGAATTGCATGTCCAACGCCAGAAACAATGTCAGGACTAAAACCAAACTCCTAATGTGTAGAAGCTGTAGCAGCTCCAAGGGAATGCCCATCACCCTTAACCTAAATCCCTGTAGATGAATTAGTCTTGCCACAGCAATGAAAAAGTAATTCTAATTCAAAATTAACCCAAATAAAGCAAAAACAAATAAGAGATGGAAAGGAGCCTGAGACTAAGCTCAAAAATTTAAATATAGAGTACAATATTCAGCACCTGATATTTCTCAAAACCCTTCCTTATTGTTGCCATTTCATAGATACAAAACCAACAATCAGCTTCAATGTGCCAAAATGAGTAGAATTAGAATAGCCTTCAAACGTAACTTCTCCATCACTTGGTGTTACAATGTTGGTAACAAAGTCATAGAAAATTTGAGTCTCACCAATACCTTGCATGTTTTTTATGAGGATCAATGCCTATATAATAGCCGGGCCTCATTACACTGGAATGCTTCACAAATTTCAAAATATTGCTTTCTTGAAGCAAGGCATTCCTTGCAAGGGCAGCTAGATTATCCCTACAGGCTATAGCATCCTTTTGCTAATTCAATGTGGTAGGTGAGATCTTGGACCTATATCATAACACATTTCCTCGATCAGGCCCTATGTTACAATAGACTAAACATGAAGCAATCTTAACTTGACTGCTCAAAAAAAAGGGTTTGGTAATTACAAGTGAATCTGACATAGTCTAAACTCCCCTAACATCCTCAAATGAATTTAAAGATGCATGCTGAAGGTATATAAGATATAACCCAGCTGTAAGATCACTCAACTCCAACCCCTCAATTCCTATCTCACTCCACGAAATGCTTGCAATGATTTGAGATACACAACGAATACTAGAAAGTTTGTTTCCTATCCCATTTCCTGGTAGGTTCGGATAATTAACCACCTATTATGACAAGCTGCAAAACTAATAGATTTCAAAATGTAGCAACAAAATATAAAGGTTTAAACTTTCGCAATGGCTAAACATAACTTAGTTTGTACATGCTCAAATTCTAGATTTTAATTCTCAAATCAAGTCAAACTATGAAAACATGGGAGCAAAACAAGGCCATATCGGCAGAACCCGTCTATACAGTTGCAGAGCTAGCAAGCTTTAATTTCCACTTACTATATCGACAACTTCATAACTGGAAGCGTTCTTGATGGGTTCATCCATCTTCTTTACGAATTTAAGCTTCAAGGAAACTTGACCCACATCCTTTGCTTCCTTGAATGCATCTGAGTCTACCTTTTTTGCTCTGAAAACCGCAACCGGCACCATAGACAACAAACCTTCTGCGAATTAGCGGTTGATGTCGAGACTATGGTTTGAATTGGATGGCATATTCGTGGCTCCAGGCATTCATCAATGGGCTTTTCTGGATTCAAAAGTTGAGTTTGATCCAGAAAATCGCCTGTTTTGTTTTTTCAACAGACCCTTCGGGCTATAAGCCAACCCTGAACTCCACGAATCATCATCAACGGACCAAAAAGAAAAGAAAGAAAAGAAAGGGCGAGAGGGACATTTTCATATGATATGAGGGACCTTTCAGATATTTACAAAAGTTAAATCCCCACTTTCTCCTTATAAATACCTCCATTCCAGCTAGGGTTTTGTATTCCATCATACAGCCGCTCCTCCCCTCTATAACTGCATTGCGGCTGCTATTCAAACTTTGGCTCCTAAGCCCTAAACCCCTTTTTTCTCAGAAAAAATTCACAACTGGATTTACTTCGGTTGATCGATACGTTCATGTTTCAGTTTAAAATATTCTGTCTTTTTGGGTCTTTGCTTTGGTTGTAAACTGGCGGAGGATGAAATGATGAATAATATGTTTCCCTATTGGTTTGATTGCCGGGATGATGGCATCAATCATGTATTAGCTCTATCTGATCATTCTCCCTAGCATTAGCATTCTGTTTTTCTGTTCTGGCTTCTGCTTTTTTTTTTTTTCTTTTTTTTTTATATATCAATTTCAGAGGTCTGGTTTGGGCAGTATAAACATTTTCACTAGCTGATTATATACATCATAACATTAATCTCTTCTGTTTTGGGTTGAGTGTTTCATCTCTGAAAATTCCTTTTCACAATTCTGGGAGACGCTGGAGCCTGCAGAAGTTTCTCTGGCAGACCCAAGCAAACAAAGCCCTGGCTCTCGTTTTTTTTTTTTTCTTTACATTGGGTGTTTTTCGCATCCTCTTTAATTTAGTGATACCAACACATCTGGCCTTTCTCTACTGTGCACCCAAATTAATTCAGTAATTAAGTAATTGCTTCTGACCATTGTAGATGTTCTGGAAAAGTCTGGGGCTTGAATGAGGATAGAGCTAGTTTAACTGGTAAATCAAATGAAATACAAAGCTATAAAGGACTGTCTTCATTGGATGAAATGTGATTCCAGGTCAAATAGGACGGACGGAGCTCAGATCAAATAAATCAGGCCTTTATTCAATCTAATAATCTTAAAAAAATTGGTATCTTTTCATGAGAAAAATTAATTCAGTCACGAATTCACTATGGTTAAATGAAGACTTGAACATTTGATATGAGGAGAAGTTGGTGACGCACAATTTTGATTTCTAATAATCATAACTTGTAAAGCGGTTGACCTACAGAGGTGGGGTTTTTGTCACCAGTTAAACAGAACCCTTGGCTAAGCAACATCTATCTACCATCATACTTTCTGAACAGAGCACTTCATAACTTGATCCATTTTGTCAGCCTAATCAGCAAATGAAGCTAAGCTATCCATTATCCATAGGAATCAACAGAGCTGCATACAAAGAGCAAAAAGAGCAAAAGAAATTAATGGCTAACAATCAAATGATATCAAATCCACATCTAACATAGAGAAGCAAGATTTAATCTGTCAACACTTGATTATCAAGATTCAAGCTGGAAATGTAATTTTTGGATTATTACCTTTCATTCCTAAATTACTTCCACAAGCCTTTAACCTGGCTCTGCTGTGCTGCACTAAAGCTCTAAGTAGAGCCTTCTTTTTCTTTTCTTCTACAAAGTTCTTTAATTCCACCTGAAAGGCATCAATCATACAAGGTACATAAATTTCTTAACTTTACTCACCCCCTGTTGAATATGTGTCGTTTCCTCTCCTGAAAGGTCTAAGCTGCTAAAACATAGAGCCAAGTTCAGATACATGATTGGTAACTTTAGTTGCCCAACTAATCAACCAGCAGAGTAAACTGATGTTTGATAAGATGCTGCCTTGGTTCAGCTAGGTGTGATGCTGCAAAGTGATGAATTTTACCCTCCATTTATCCAACTGGAACCAGGGCAACTCTTTCCTACCCCTAGTTGGTCCATAGCTTGCCTGATATTTTCTACCTCACTCCATCGATTAGCTTCAGCATGTATGTTAACTAAAAGGGCATAATGCCCACTATTGTTTGGCTCTAAAACCATCAATTCCTTGACTGCAACTTTAGCAATCTCCAAATTCTTGTGAAGCTTACACCCACCCAACAAGCAACACCAAATAACAGAGTTGGGTTCCAATTTCATGCTTCTTATCAAGTCTAGTGCATCTTCTAGTAATCCAGCTCTGCTCAATAGATCAACCATGCATCCATAGTGTTCGATTTCAGGAGGAATCAAATAATCATGCATCATGCTCAGAAACAACTTACGGCCTTCTTCAACTAGCCCTGCATGAGCGCAGGCTCCAAGAATACTGATGAAAGTAACCCCATTTGGTTTGACAGCCTCTCTTTCCATCCTGCTAAACATAGCCAGTGCTTCTTCTGTATAACCATGACGTGCAAGCCCTTCAATTATTGAGTTCCAACAAAACAAATTCTTCTCTCTCAATTTGAAGAACACCAAAAGAGAACTGTCCAAACTCCCACATTTAGAGTACATATCAACTAGTGCAGACCCAATATAAACATCAAGATCAAATCCATTTTGCACCACATAAAGATGTATTTCCCTTCCTATATCAAGTGCTCCAATATGAGCACAAGCTGAAATAATAGTTGACATGGTCACTTCATCAGGACTGAACCTGTTTGCTCTCATCTCATCAAAAACAGCCAATGCTTCTCTAAATTGCTTGTTCTGAGAATAACAGTTGATCATTGTAGTCCATGATATTATATCCTTTGCAGGCATTTGATTGAAAAATGACTCTGCTGATTTCACATCCCTAATTCTTGCATATCCATCAATCATGGTGTTCCATGCAGCTGTATTCCTTTCTGGCATCTCCTCGAATAATCTACTTGCAGAACTCAAATCCCCAGCCCGAACAAGAGCCGCAACCATCGTAGTCCATGCATAAACATCTCTCTCAGGCATTTCATCGAACACCTTTCTTGATTCCATAATTTTACCCATATTAGAGTAAAAATCAACCAATGAAGTTTGAACAAACGTATGCGATTCCAACCCAAGTTTCCAAATGTGCCCATGAACGCCTTCCCCAAACCGCAACGCTGACACCAAACCACAAGCCTTAACCAACAAAGTATATGTAAAACTCGTAGGACCGACCATGGCTCTCAGCATATGCATGTAACATTCCAGAGCTCGAATTGGTTGATTGCAGCCGACAAAGCACTTGATTATAGCATTATAGACAAAAACGTTGGGTTCTTCCATCTGGGTAAATGCTAAAATTGCATAATCTATGCAATGAAATGAAGTGCAGGCACTGACGAATTGGTTTACCAAGAAGCAGTCTTGCATTGCATTTGTCTTGATCATGGTGGCATATACACGCTCCAGCTCCTTTAAACTCGAACAAATCCTGATTTGTTCGACTATGGTGTGCTCAAGAGTAGGAATTGAAGGCTTTTGCAAAGGTTTTGGGATTGAAAATCGATTTAAGTTGAGGATGGTTTTCATGACCTTAACAGCCATTCTGCTGCCGGCAATTTCAAACTTCAAATACAACTATGGAATAATTAACTGTGATATTATAAGAACGATAAGAATCTATTTATGTATAAATCTAAAGATATATTAAAGCAAAATCAAAAAATCCTTTTTGTGTTCACACTTTATGTTCACACTGTGTGTTCACATTTGTTCATACTTATCTAAAGATATATTAAAGCAAAACCAAAAATTCCTTTTTGTGTTCACACTGTATGTTCACATTTATTCACACTTATAAACTATATAATTTTACCTTTTAAATCCCTGAACTAGATCAGAACTGGATTGAAACCAGTTCAAATACTCTCTTTCACACTACATCAAATTTAATGATAGGGGTAGAGTTATTATTATATCCTAAATAATTAATGTCATACATTTTTAATATAAAATACCCATTATACCATTACATTATACATTTTCTTAAAATTCTACATTTTTTTATTTCTTAATAAATTAAAAG
>BPVZ01000017.1:2902829-2925475 GCA_020521535.1 Rubroshorea leprosula
TAAAAATAAAAAAATAAATATTTAAAATTTTATATAAACATAATATATACAAATTATATATAAATTATATATAAATAAAATCCCTCTTCTTATAAAAATCTTCAAAAACGTACTTTTAATTAAATTAGAATTTGGCATTTTCAGTCAGAAAGCAAATTAACCCGAAATCGAATTACTAGACCAAAATTTTAAATTTTAGTTGGATTAATTGGTTGATTAGGTTAAAACGATATTTAAACCAAATTTATTTTGAATAAGAGTAAAAAATTGGTTGATTAGATTCAGTTTTGTATGATTTTGGCTTTTTTTAATTTAAATAATCAAAATTAATAAAAAAATTAAAGATGACAACTTATTTAGTCTAAATTTTAAAAATTAATACTTCAAATTTCAAACTTAATTAATTTATTAAATTTTTTATTTTATTTTGAAACATTTAAATTTTTTAAAATCAAAATTAAAAACTCAAAATTACAATCATATAAAATGAAATCTAAATTAATCAAACTAACTAAAAAATAGAAATTTAATTAAATTGATTACTCAAATCAACTGAAATAATTTAACTCAAAAATTGGAATTTTTCTTAAAATTTTTACAAATAATATGAATTCAGTTAATTCGATTAATTGAACCATGTTAACTCAAGTTTTTGGTTAATTAATTTAAAAGTCTTCAAAACAAAAAACCTTAGCTGCTTCCTCCCTTCTCTCACCATGATTTTCTCCTCTTCTTCTGGCTATCTTATTCCTCTAGCCACCATTGGGATGGCAACAAGTTCTCACCAGTTCACAAACCCGTTCCTCATCCCTATCCTCATTATTGAAAGATAAAAGGATTCCACAGGAATTTTTAACAAAAGGTAAAAATTGCCCATATCCCCATCCTAGTGGGAATGAGAGATCCTCAAAAAAATACACAAAAATAGTTTTTGTATGGTTATATACAAAAAAATACTTTAATTCATTTAATTCTTAGCACAAAAAAAAATTCAAAAACATTTTTGATAAATAATTATAAAACAAAACAAAATAAAATAAGCTTTGTCTAAAAAGTAAATAAAGAAATAAAGTAAATTAAATGCAAATTTGGAGAAATCCATTAAATAAAGAGGTGAAGTCAAGAGGAAATAAGATACTAGAGAGGAGATGTGAGAGTCAAAGTGTTTGTAGTTAGCATTTGTGGGTTTGAAAATTGAGATATTTAGGTTTATTATAATTTAGAAAAATATAATTTATAATTCTTTATTAATTTATGGTTCCCCATGGGGATTTGCAAGGTAGAGGAAATTTTGCAAGGGAAAAATCACCTCCATTCCCATTCCACTGAGAGAAATATTTTGAGAATTTCAATCCCCACAACTAGGATCCCCACGAAGTTTCGTAGATCATAGAGGAAATTACCATCCCTAGCCATTGTTACCTCTCTTCTCCTTGGCGGTTAAGATCGAGTGGATAGTTAAAAGGTGGGAGTTCTTTCTTCTCTCTTTAGTGGACGGTTCTCCCTCTTTTTTTTTAACTTTCTACCTTGGGTTTCTCAATATTTTTTTTTTTATCAAGATTTGATTTCATTGAAGGAAGATGACAACTAAAACATGATTTTGGTTGGACTCAGACCAGTTATCGTGTTTAATTCAATTATTAAAGGCATGGTTGGGGACGAGGTTCTTAGCTAAATTTTTCTACCCTAATCAATTTATATTTTGTTTAAATGGATTATGTTGGAATATGGCTTAACTACTAAATCTCAAGTTTAGATTTAGTTGCAATTTCCATGTAAGCAATAGATTATTTGATTTGTGCGTGCATCCACGCTCCACCACCACCAAAAAAAAAAAAAGATTATTTGATTTTGCATTTTGAAGCATTTTATATGTAATATCCCAAATTTTCGGGAATATTTAAGTGTAAGTTAAGGACTTGATTGTGAGAAAAGATTGTTTTGGGGCCTAATGTGAATATTTCAAAAGTTGAGGGACTTAAAGAGGGAAAGATTTTGGATAAGGATGACTTCTTTTCTTTTTCTTTTTCTTTCTTTCTTTTCTTCCCAGCCTTGCCCGATTCTGCTCTTCCTTCCTTTCTTCCCGCTGTAGCCACTCGAAAGAAAAAGAAAGGGGAACCCAGTCATGCCTTTGAGAAACTGGTGAGATAAGCTTGGTTTTCTCCTTCCTTTCTTGCTCTAGAACACACCTAGAACCCATAAATCTTTCCCCCCCTGCTGGAAAATCCGGATCTGCCCTACTTTGCTCTGTCCTTCCGCCGGCTGCTCTTGTTATGGGGGTGAATTGCTTTGATTTTCTGGTAAGAAACAGCCCCTAAATCCTCTTTTCTCACTTGAATTACCTTGGGTTTACCTTAATTGCTCTTGTTCCTCCAATTTTGGGTAGTTCCGTGAGCTTCCCCCTGCAGATCCCGCCGGCCTTCCCCAATCTGCTAGCTCCGGTTCCTTGCTTGTAAATTCTGGTATGTGACAGCCTTTTAAGGCTTAAATTATCCATTTAAAGTTGCTGATTGTTGTTTGGGCAGCTTCGCAATCCAACACTGTCGAAATCCTTAGCTGCTTCTACACCTGAAAATCCCGAGGTTGTTTCCTCGGGAAAAACACTCCGACGCTCAAGTCAGCAATACTCGGTCTTCTAGAGAGAGATGCTCTCAAGGAGTAATTGCAGAGAGAGAAGCGTAGAGATTAATTACCTTCATCGGAGGTAGTTGGGGGGTATTTATAGCCCCTTGGTGCTGACACACATCTGCACGTGTAAGCATCCCCTTGGCCCACGTGACGCTAGTCACGTGGGTATGCTTGTACTGATGCTCCTTCAGCATGGGCTAATCGGTGGTAACCTAGGCCCGTTATGCACAGCCCTGTTTGGGGTGTTGGGCCTGTTGGGCCTATTCCAACATTACTCCCCCCCCCTGGTGTTCGATTGACGAACTGGGATGGATGTGACCGTGGGTCAACGTTCTAGCTGGTGACTATGACGGACAGCTTTAACAGCTTATGGCCAACCTTGTCGATGGCCGAGCTGAAAGGTAATACAAAAAGGGGTGAGCTCGCGAACCTGAGAGCGTGGAGGCGAGCTGATATCCTTAGCCGAACTAGTGTGGGCTTGTTATGGTGGCGAGCTGAAATGGTTCACCATAGATGAGCTCGCATAGGGAGCGGCCATGTACATAACGCCATTTCTAGCGAGCTCGTCCGTATTAATGTGACCGTTGGAAGGCGTGTGGCGACCTGACCCTTGATTATTTCCGGAGTGCGACCAGATGATGCTCTTTTGCCATGATAGCGAGCTAAAATTTTGGAGGCAACACGGGTAGTGCTATTAAATAGGGCGATCTCAGGTACACCTTGGTCTGTGACGAGCTGAATCTTTGGGAGATTTGAGTAAACGATCTACAATTGTAAACGAATTGTCACGGGTAAGCCGACCTGGCAAATATGTCATATTTGTGACGACCTGGTAAGTGTGCTTGCAACGGCGAGCTGATGTGACGGGATAGGCTACATATCAACCGTTACGATCTGAATCTTGTGGATTTTGAAAATCCACCAAATCTTTGAGGAGATACGGTTAATCTCCCCGTATCCCTCTATCTTCCCCGTCATAAATGCTGGCTCAGCATTTGAGGGACGTGACAGCTAAAGCCGGCGCACGTTATGTAGAAGGGACGTTAAGCGTGTGCCACGTGTAGGACGCGAATTGGCGCGTCAGAGACACGCGTACAGCCATTAAGACTGGCATATTTCCCTTTGCGTAACCGTTTCTTTTTCCATTTTCACTTTTGCGTTTGCTTGAAACCTTCTTAAACTCTCTGAAGCGAGGCAACTTTGATCTTGAAGAACAGAACATCGAACCAGCTTCACGTCATTTTCAGGTAAAATGGTTTCGTTGAGAGAAATATCAGAGCTACGAGGTAACCAAGGCAGAGATGGGGGAAGAGGAAGCGATTTTATCAGTGGAGCCTATCACGATGATAGTGCCGCCCGAGTTGCAGGACTCGCTGGAAACAATGGCGCCTGAGGGAAATGCCAGTTCGAACGCTAGGGATGACGGCAGCGACCATCCCACTGCGTCGTCTAGCAGTTCGTCCACTGAAGAGACGCCCAGCCGTGAAGAAGGGATGGGGGATGTGGTGAGCAGTGTCTCGGATCGGCTGGTGGTTGGGGAATGGGAAGGTGTGACAATCCCAAGCAGGTTGAGTAACCTACGAAAAGCACCAAAGGACCTGCCCGCTGGATTCAAGTTCAAGGCTGCACTTCATCACGAAGTAGCAGATTGTGCGCCCTCCATAAGTGGGTATAAAAGGCTCGAGGAGATGGTGAGGGCGTACCACATCCCCAAAACCATACTGCTACGGACTGGCGGGCAGAACGAAAGGGCGTGCACAGTGTCGCAAACGGGCTGGATACCAGTGTACATGGACCACTTTGACGTCGGCCTGCGGTTTCCCTTGCCCAGACTGATATTCGATCTGCTCGCGGATTACAAGCTGGCGTTGACGTAGCTAATGCCCAACAGCATAAGGTTCATCATAGGCTTTATGCTGTTGTGCGCGAGATTGGAGGTACCAGCCAAAGCGATAGTATTCAGGTCGCTGTTCCAGTGTCGGCTGTGCCCGAATTCCAAAGGTGCCAAGTGGTACTATCTCTCTTGGAGGGAGAAGAGCCAGCTCTTCAGAAATGTGAGGAACAAGGTGGCGAGGTGGAAGAGACAGTTTATTTTCGTTCGCGACATGCGAGCAGAAAGGATAAGCAACGACCTCGCTGCCCAGCTATTGGAATGGCGCACCCCAAATGCCCACATCAACTACCCTCAGCTGCTGCCCCGAGATGTCGATCTGAAGAACCAGCTGCTTGAGTATGCGCAGAGGGAGAGTCTAATAGATCTAGAAGCCCTAGTTACCTCGGAGCATCTCGCCGTGTTCGAGTTTGTCGATGTGACAACCTGTTCAGTGAAGGTATATTTTTATCATATATCAAGGATTTTAGCCGAGCTGAGGCTTATGTATTTGTTTGTGCAGGTGAAATGAGCGGCATACTGGAACGCCAGCATTAGCGAGCCCAGAGCTCACGAGGCCGTGGGGCGAGCAGCACCTCGCATAGGCAAACGTGGTTCGACGAGCGGCCGCCTGCAGCGCCTCAATCATGCATCTCGTCCCATCAAGGATCCAGCTCAGCATCTAGGCCGCGGGCTGAGCATAGGGTCGAGGCGGCAGCTCCCAGTGCACGTAGGCGTGCACGTGAGGGGACGGAGAGCGAAGAGGATGAGGTCCCCCTCTCTCGGCGCAGAACAAGCGGGGGGACTCAGCCCGCGCAGGCAGCTCGTCCTGCAACTGTGCTTTCACCCAACGCACCGTCAGCGACTGCGCAAGCAGCCATAGAGCCCGCCACTGCATCGGCCTCAATGTCTGGCCCCAGGATTGCTTATCCTAAGGGCTTCAGCTATGTGTGGGCGGAATGCCAGCCCACCATGGTGCAAGGCATGCACAGCTTTGTGCCCCCCATGGATAGTAAGCGGGCAAAAGCTTTCGTGCAACAGCATGGCGGGCAGGTCGCCATGATAAAACTGATGGATGTAAGTATCTGCTCGTACCTGCTTGAATGTTTTGCTTTTCCTTTTTAGAGACTAATAGTAACCACTGTTTGGCAGGCGTTCAGCTACGCAGTAGCACTGTATGAGAGCGAGCAGGGGGCTCATACAGAGAACCGCGAGCTCAGCTCCAAGTGCAAACAGCTGGCCACGGAGAAGGCTAGCCTTGTGGACGATGTGAATCGTCTGCAAGGTTCTGAAATGGCGAACCAAGTTGCGGCTACAGAGAGCCAGGCGGACGAGCTCGCGAATAGGATCAATGAGCTCAAGGAGGAGCTAGAGCGAGCCCGTGCCAAGAGAGAAAGTGGGATTCAAGCGGCAAGGGATGAGGCCTCTCGGGTTGAAGAGCGGGCTAAGAGGGCTGAGGACGAGAGGGATCGTGCTTAGACCGAGCTGGGTTCCCTGAGGTTCCAGGTCGCTGAGGCTGATAAGAACCTCAGCGCTACCGAAGAGGCGCTGAACGAATTGAAGGCATCTCATGCGCGCTCTGTTGGTACTGCCCGAGCCCAAGGAGCGGAATGGCTGGTCGGCTCGTCCACGTTCCAAGACGCCGTGGCGGTGGCGTCTGCAAACGTAACCACGGAGATCTACTACGAGATTCGTGGGAAGGTGCTGCACCATCGCCCAAATTTTTCAATCCGCGAGCTGGTGTTCTTTGACGAGGAGGAGCTTGACGAACAGGGTAAGAGCCTTGCTCCCCTTGCTGACACAACTATGAGGCTGAGATGGGATTTAAACGAGAAGGGCGTGCCTGTCTGGCCGTCGTCCGTGCTGGAGGACGGGGAACATCCAGCAGGGCTGCCCGTATTTGACGCATGGGTGGAGGGTGCTCCTGTAGCTGAGCAGGAGCCCTCAAGCACTCCACCCAGCTCTCAGCCCACCATGGTACCGGCGAGCTCTCCTGTCAATGCGCCAGCTCCCGAGCCCGCTGCTCGCTCACCTCCAGCTCGCTCTACTCCGCCTGCAGCTGACGCGTCCATGCCCGTCGATTTGACGGATGACTAGTCTTAGGAGTTTTTGTGCCATTCTTTTGTATTTTTGGTTTGGCATTTTTGTATTTGATCAATAGATTCAAATCATATGTACTTGTAATGTAATATCATTGATGAAATACAAAAATGAATTTTCCTTTGAACTTTTGTTGCATTTTCTATATATCTTTGTTTACAACTATTGGACAACACCTGAAGCAAAATAATAATACACACGTTAACTGTAAAACTTTCTAAGATTCTGTACGTTCCAAAGGTAAGGTAACTGACGCCCGTGTATATCCGCTAACACGTAAGAGCCAGGCCGCTTAACTCGAACAACCATATATGGGCCCTCCCAATTAGGTGCGAGCTTGCCCATGCATGAATAAGTGTTGGTTAATCCAGCCTTGCGTAGAACCAGATCGCCAACCTGAAATTGACGACCTCGAACTCGCGTATTATAAAATTTTGCAACACGACTTTGATGCGCCATGTTTCTTATTCTAGACATCTCCCTGACCTCTTCCACGAAGTCTAGGTTTTCTCTCAACAGTTGCTCGTTGTTGAGATCGTCATGCCAGCCTGCTCGATCAGATGGCAATCCAACCTCTACTGGGATGACGGCCTCAGCTCCATAGGCCAAGCTGAAAGGAGTTTTGCCCATGGCCGAGCTGGGTGTAGTACGACAAGACCAGAGGACTTTATTTAGCTCATCGACCCAATTCGAATGTGCAGCTAAAACACGTGTCTTGAGGCCTCGCAAGACGATTTTATTGGCGGACTCGGCTTGTCCGTTAGACTGGGGAGTATATATCGATGTCAAGGCGAGCTCAATGCCATAGTCGTTACAAAACGATCTCAGCGCTACTGCTCGGAACTGTGGCCCATTGTCAGCGATAATCCGCTTAGGTATGCCGAACCTGCATACAGATAACTGAGCTGAGCTACACATACAGTTTATGACCTAAGTCACCAAAGAATACCTGCACAATATTGAATTGAACAAGAATTCTTCTATTTTCCTTTCTGTTGTCGTGGACAATGGTTTAGCTTCTATCCACTTAGTGAAGTAATCCACTGCAACGACTAGGAAAGTGCAGCCTCCTTTGCCTTTGGTGAAGGGGCCGAGCAGGTCGACACCCCATTGAGCAAAGGGTCAGGGAGACGTGAGAGATGATAACATTTTCCCTGTTTCAAGGAAGATATTTATGCTAAGTTTGTAGACAAACAGGAAGTTTGCATGATCTTTAGAACAAGCTCAGATACTTGGCATGTGTATATCGTCAGCATTGAACTGGCAGGTTGGACATTTTTTGACATAGTTCTGCGCGTCCTCGACCATAGTGGGCCAATAATAACCATGCCTCAGGAGTTTCCGAGCTAAAGTTTTGCCACCTATGTGCGTGCCACATACTTCTTCGTGAACTTCCCTCACAGCGTATTCAGCTTCGTAAGGAGTAAGGCAGCGTAATAGGGGCATAGAGGCTGCCCGTTTGTAGAGTCGGTTGTCTAACAAATTGAAATGTGCCGCCCTGCGTTTAATCAATTTTGCAGCGGACTGATCTTCAGGTAACTCGCCACTTTGCAGATAATTTATGAGCGGGGCGGTCCAGCTCGGTGAACAGGGATCTATGCTGAGTAGTTGACACTCGAGTGTGAAATTAGTATAGCTCGGAGCATCAAGTACCTCGACTGTTGTTGACCTATGAGGGTTGGTCTCTTGCGAGGAGGCTAACTTGGACAGCTCGTCAGCTCGCTGATTGTCTGCCCTGGGTATTTTGTCGATCTGAAAGGAAGTAAATCTTGACTTTAATCTGTTTACCACAGAAGCATAACGAGCAAGCTGCGGATCCCTCGTTTCACAACTGCCTTTCACCTGGCCTACAACGAGCTGATAGTCGCTAAAAACCTGAATGCTTTGTACCTTCAGCTCGGACGCCAACTTCAATCCGTAAATGAGGGCTTCATATTCTGCAGCGTTGTTAGTTGTCTGAAACTTAAACCTCAATGCATGCTCAAACTTAAAACCATTTGGGCCCACCAGCACAGCCCTTGCACCCGCTCCTTCAACGTTAGCAGCTCCATCAACATACAAAACCCAGACTGGTTGTTCGGGTGCTTTTTCCTCTTTAGTCGCCGAGATACACTCCACCAGAAAGTCTGCAACGGCCTGGCCTTTTATGGTTGTGCGCGACTGAAATGTGAGGTCATATTCACTTAGCTCGATGCTCCACCCAATAAGCCGACCAGAGAATTCAAGTTTCTGCAGTATTTTTCTCAACGGCAAATCGGTATAGACAACAATCTGATGTGATTGGAAGTAAGCTCTCAACTTACGAGCTGTGTAAACCAAGGCAAAAGCAGCCTTTTCCGCTAGTGGGTAGTTCTGCTCGGCGCCTTGTAAGACCTTGCTCACATAACAGATAGGCTTCTGGTTCTTATTCTCTTCCCTGAGTAAGACCGAGTTAATCGCCTCTGCTGTAACCCCTAAATACAGATACAAACTCTCCCCTTCCACAGGCTTGGACAACAAGGGTGCTGATGCCAGGTATCGTTTGAGCTCGTCAAAGGCCCGTTGACACATATCGGTCCATTGAAAGTTCTTGGGCTCTCGCAGGGCCTTGAAGAATGGAAGACATCTTTCTGCCGACCTGGCTATAAACCTGTGCAACACAGCAACACGGCCAGTTAAACGCTGCACGTCTTTGACAGTCCTTGGTGGCTCCATTTGCTGAACGGCCTCAACCTTTTCTGGATTTACTTCAATTCCTTTCTTGGATACCACGTATCCCAGGAATTTTCTTGACTCTGCAGCAAATGTGCATTTCAAGGGATTCAGCTTCATTTGTGCTCGGCACAAGTTTTGAAAGGTCTCACTCAGGTCGCCTATAGGGTCTTCAGCTTGCACACTGGTGACTATCATGTCATCCACATATACCTCTATGTTTTTACCGATCTGGAGCTTAAAGATGATTTGTACAAGTTTCTGGTATGTTGCACCAGCATTCTTCAGGCCAAACGGCATCATCACATAGCAGTAAATCGCGTCACCAGCGTAGAAAGTCGTTTTCTCCTGATCGTCCAACAGCAACTGAACCTGGTGATAACCTGAGCTTGCATCCAGGAAACTCATCCGCTCATGTCCGGCTGCCCGCTCTACTAGCTTCTTAACATTTGGCAAGGGATAAGGGTCTTTTGGACACGCCTCATTTAAGTTAGTGAAATCAATACACATCCTCCACTTGCCATTCGGCTTCTTGACGAGCACGGGGTTAGATACCCACTCAGAGTACTCCACCCTTTTGATGAAACCTGCCTGTAGCAGCTTTTGTATCTCTTCTTCAATGGCAGCTTGTTTCTCGGGGCCAAAAAGGTGACGTTTTTGCACCACCGGCCTTTTGGTGGGGTCCGTGCTTAGCTTGTGGATTGTCAACTCTGCGGGGATGCCCGGCATTTCATTCGTAGTCCACGCAAACACGTCTTGGTTGTCCCTCAAAAACTTCAGAAGCTCTGCCCGTTCCTCCTCTGTGAGTTTGGTGCCGATCTTAATCGTTCCTTCTGTCACATCAGGGTTCAGAGGACCGTTTCTATTGGCTCCACTGGTTCTGCTTTCTGCTCGACACCCTCAGGTCGGTGTTCAATGTCTGAAATGCTCATTGTCTGCTAAGCGAGCTGGGTTGGTTTGTGATTTTCAGAGCCTGCAGGAGCAGCAGCGAGCTCAACCTTCTTGAGGGTATCTTGGTAGCATGCTCTTGCCATCTTCTGGTTCCCTTTAAGCACTCCTACCCCCTGAGGAGTTGGGAATTTCATGCAGAGATGAGGTTGTGAGATAACAGCCTTCAGCTCGCAAAGGGTAGCTCTTCCCAGTATAGCGTTGAAAGCTGACTCCATCTTGACAACCAGGAAGGTAACGGAAGCCATCCTAAACTGTGGCTCCGAGCCCACATAGATGGGTAGGGTAATGATTCCTTCAACTGGGACGAGCTGATTGTCGAACCCATATATAGGCCCCTCATGTTTCTGCAGTGAGTTTGGATTCAACTGCATTTTCTGAAAGCAACTCCAATACAGGATATCCGGCGAGCTACCCGTATCAACAAAGACTTTGTTGACATTATGGTTGCTTATATGAACCGTTGCCACAAAAGGATCTGCATGCGGCATCATAACATCGGGCTCTCTTTCTGCTCGCTTATAGTTTGCCAGGCTGAATGTGATGGGTGCATTTTCCCATTTTGCTTCTTCAAACGGGCGTTTCAAAGGCCTGTTTTTGTTAACTGTCATCACCTAGCGTGCATACGCCTTGCGACCTCGGGCGCTTTGGCCCCCAGAGTGAACACCACCTGATATCATGTTTATGGTACCAGAGGGTGGGGGTATCCCAGCATAACCTACCTCTTTCTTATCTTTTTGATTCGGGGCGGTAGTTCTCAGTCCCTGTCCTCTCCTGTTAAACGGACGTCCTCGGTATGCTCTGCCCTGCTCAGAAGGATACTGGTTATCCTGATATACATCCTGCGTCCCACCGTGCTGGTACCTCTGCCCTTGAGGTCAGTCGTACGCCTGTACGAAATGGGTTTGAGTGGGTTGTTGGGTGTGAGGCTTCTGAACATACCCTTCTAACTTTCCGTTACGAGCCAAAAACTCCAACTCGTCCTTCAAGTGTTGGCAATTCTGTATTGTGACCATATACACGGTGGTAGTTACAATGCTTGCTCTTGTCTGCCCTCGGGGAATCATGCAATGGGGGTGGAGGTCTCCTAACCCAGTGCTAGATTTGTTCCAAGATTTGAGACCTGGGTAAGGTCAAAGGAATGTAATTGGCATATTTTGGGAACTCAGCTGGTTTCCCCCATTTCTCACTTACCTTCTGCTTCTTCTTCTCTTCTCTTCTCAGTTGTTGTTCCTGGCCTTTGCTTCGCTTATCATCAGCTCGTCGCTTGGACGACTGAAAGTCCTCTGACAGTATGAAGCTGGCCGACCTGTCATTCACCTCGTTCCACGTCTTCAGCGGGTTTTCAAGCAGGTCGTCTAGGAACCGGCCATGCTTCAACCCATGCAACAGGGCAGACAGGCAGATCGTATCTGGGACATTATCAATGTCCAAGGTGGCTTTGTTGAACCGTTACATGTAATCCCTCAAAGACTCCCCTTCCTTCTGGTTAACTTGCATCAACTCGGTTGCTGTGCGCTTGATCTCCCTTTGGCTCGCAAATTTGTTAGAAAATAACTTGGCAAGCTGGGAGAATGAATCTATTGAATGTCTGGGGAGTTTGTGATACCATCTCCTGGCTGTTGACTTGAGTGTTGCTGGGAACACTTTGCACATCATGGCGTCGTTGGCGTTTTGGATTCTCATGATGGCTTGATATGTGTGCAGATGTTCATCAGGGTCACCCGAGCCATCATATGTCTCCAGGTGGGGAATTTTGAATCCCTCTTGATACGGCTCTGTCGTAATGGATAAGTTTAGTGGTGCACTATCCAAATCCAGAGTCTGTTGATGCGACCTAGGACTTTTCAGCTCGTCAATAGACTTTTGCACGTCCCGCAGCTGTCTTTCAAGGTTTGCGTTCTTTCTCATCAGTTCTTCACTATGTTTGGACGAGCTGGGCTCGATATTCAGCTTCCTGCTTCCTCTTGGCCTGATCGGCACTACTATGTTGCTGAGAGCGGGGGAGTTTCGAGTTGC
The DNA here is from genome assembly GCA_020521535.1 of Rubroshorea leprosula. Lineage (NCBI taxonomy): Eukaryota > Viridiplantae > Streptophyta > Magnoliopsida > Malvales > Dipterocarpaceae > Rubroshorea > Rubroshorea leprosula. The sequence goes on from BPVZ01000017.1 coordinate 2,915,086, forward strand.
AACAACTGCAACCGGTTGTGCATCTCTGTTCAGCAAAGGAATCAAGGGGTCATCAGGAATTAAACAGGCAAGTATTTTACCCATTGCCATTTCGAGAACTCTGGTTCTCTCTTCGAGCTCGGTTGTCCGAGCAGGTTCTGTTGACCTTTCAGGTCGCTCATGCCGTGAATTGTACGGTTTAGCAGATCTTTGTCTTGTTCCTGCTGGAACTTGGAACTGTTCAGACTAGGTTGCATACCCAGTTGGTGTTCTTTCATCATCTGTCTCACTTAGGTGATCCTGTTCGGCTCCTCCTATAAAAAGATTTCTTGGCATTGGCCTAAAGTCATTCAAGCCAGGTTCAGATACATGAGTGTCCTCCTGTTCGTCCATTTCATTTCTTGGGGGGTGGCCTCTTGTAAAGGTACGAACCATACTTCCAGCAAGTTAAGCCACACGACTCCTTGTTCGTGTTCCCACAGACGGCGCCAAATGTTTGGGCAGCTTCGCAATCCAACACTGTTGAAATCCTTAGCTGCTTCTACACCTGAAAATCCCTAGGTTGTTTCCTCGGGGAAAACACTCCGACGCTCAAGTCAGCAATACTCGGTCTTCTAGAGAGAGATGCTCTCAAGGAGTAATTGTAGAGAGAGAAGCGTAGAGATTAATTACCTTCATCGGAGGTAGTTAGGGGGTATTTATAGCCCCTTGGTGCTGACACACATCTGCACGTGTAAGCATCCCCTTGGCCCACGTGGCGCTGGTCACGTGGGTATGCTTGTACTGATGCTCCTTCAGCATGGGCTAATCGGTGGTAACCTAGGCCCGTTATGCACAGCCCTGTTTGGGGTGTTGGGCCTGTTGGGCCTATTCCAACACTTGTGATGTCCGAATTTGGCTAGGAAATGGGGAAATTCCGGTAGCAATTAAGAGGGATTTAAGTGTGTTTTGTTGCTTAATTCAAGTGAGATTTATGTGATTGAGTGTTAGTTGGTTGTTGTGATTTTTGGAGAAAATCCCGTGAGATTAGCTAGTGTTTTGGCCAATTTGTGGAAGTGGAGGTACTGTTCACGTCGGGGTCATTGTTCACCGACACTGTTCACCGGTTACTGTTCACACCCCGAGGGCCAACATTTAATGGGAATTTAAATGATTAGTTTGTGATATGGGAACGAATTTGGAGATATTTGATCATGTGAAGATTGATAGGAATAGCATTGGGATTAAGAGTGATCTTGATGATTTCAGTTTGAATTTGTGATAGTCCGGTATTAATTCTGAGGTATTTTGATTAGGTTCTCGATCGTTCTATCAGTTAGCATTGAGATTGAGTGCTCGGTTTTATGCAAGTGAGGTAAGTAAATTTATGGTAATGCCCGTACTGTTTTAAAAGCATGTTTTGATTTGTTTTTGAAGTGGTGGCGGGACTAAACCCGTTTTACACAAGTATGATTGATTTGAAGTGAAATATTTTATGCTTTTCACTAAATTGAGCATGCCTACTTGAAATTTAAGTGATTGTCCTGATGATCTGAAAGTGACTTGAAAATGATTGTGAATTGTGATTTTCCTGTTAACTTCTGCCTGTTTTGTCTCCGATGTGGTCATGTTATTCGTGACCCTGCTAGTGGGGGAGGTTATAAACACTAGCACATGTCGGCACATGTCGATATGTTATTCGTGACCCTGCTAGTGGGAGAGGTTATAAACGCTAGCACATGTCGACATGTAGTGATAGAGCCAGTTCGTTCAACCCAGCTAGTGGGGGTTATACACCAGCAAATCGTGGCCCTGCTAGTGGGGATTATACACTGGCCGTGACCTATAGAGGAGACGTCTATTTCGTTCCTGTACTGTATCCAATTTGCGTGATTGCACATGTTGGCATGCTATAAGTTTAATAATGGGCACTCCATATTTACTTACTGAGTTTATCTCATAGTTTTCCTTGTCCACCATTTCAGGAAGTGAAACCGAGGACGGGAAAACCACGGGAAGTGACGAGTTAGAAGGCTAGCCATATTGTAATTGGATATAAATTTTAGATATGAATCATGATCTTGTATTTGGAGATTTTATGATATGAGAGAGAATTTTAAAGATTTGATCTTCAGATTTTGATGGTATCAGAGTGTGACATGATAAGTTCTGAGTCTTGTGCACTTGTGGGACTCGTCTCACGATTATACGGCGTTTGCCACGTCCCCAGATTTGGGTTCTGGGGCGTGACATTATAAGTGTAAAACCTTGTGCACATTACCCCACTTGAATTGGTCTTATAAGTCTTATGGTTTTTATATAACAATAAAATTCTATTTCTCATAAACATAAAATTTTGTGGTTAATTAAACTTAGTTCCCAAATTTATAATATAGTTGGATTTCAAAATAAAAGTCATGAATCAAACCAATAAACATTTCAATGCAGTTAAACTGAATCAAACCAAAACTTAACCTTGTAAATTGAGTTGTTCATAGCTATAATATAAATCAACGATAATTTACCAACAATATAGATGATTTAGTAGTAATCTCCTTATATTATGAAAGTAAGAAGTTATCATTCAAGTCTTCTTGCAATAGAAGTAAAATAATGTCTCTTTTTTTCTTTTTTTGTAATTAGAGTCAAAGTGTCTTTGGACTACCTTTCAAGCATCTCAAAACTAATGGTAAAGCTATAGTTACAATGCCACGTAGAATTGTAAGCTTGCAATCTTGCAATCTTTCATGGCATTTAATAAAATATAATGCAATATTAAACAAGTAGGTGTATACAATAACATATATGGATCCATGAATAAAAAAATCTAATTATATAATGACATATTATATTGTATGTTTACAATGTCATGTGACATTGTGACTATAGCATTTTCACAAAACTAATATTTCCTTGAGCAGTTTTAAGGGCACACCCCTTATATTGACTTGATGCATTCTAGGGAATTAATTTGCTTAATAAAATCTTTGGTTTGAAGGAGTAGAAGGTGAAAAAATTTCTTTTTTATTGTAAAAAAAAAAAAAAATTCTCTATTTAGTTAAAAAAAATTTAAGGGAGGGAAGCCATTTACATTATTTTTTCTTCTTAAATTTTTTACTTATCCAAATGAGAAGAGGTAAATGGAAGTTTTTCCTCCCTTGTCCACTGTTTTCCTTAAACTAAATATACCATGAATGCAGCCCCAAGATTTGAATCTTAAATCTAACCTACAAAAAAAAATAAAATAATGTCTTGCTTTAGTACTTTAGGTCCCATGACATTTAGATTTATATAGATGCATATGTTAAACAAGTATGAATCCAATTATACACTAGTTTTACATATTATATTTATAAAAAATCTTTACCTTATCTCTTTAATTTTAATAGTAAAGATTTATTACAACTTTTTAGATAAAAAATATAATTATATTTAATAAACATGATAAAGAATAAATAAATTTCAACTATCAAAAGTAAAGATATGAGTAGTTAAAATTTTATATAAATGTAATATATAATATTTGTAAATAAATGAATCTTCACCCATGTTAAACGGTTGTGAGAAAAAAAAAAGTTTTTTTAAATTTCTTGATGATTTTGAAAGAAAACAAATGTTCTAGTCCAAAATGATAATATGACAAAAGTTTATAAACCAAACATTAACCTAAGTAAGCCACCATAAAAACTCTCTTTCTGTTTCATACATGCATCCTAGATTTCCTCTCCTTCCATGTTGGCGAGATTTTCCAAGTCGTAACAACCGAAAAATAAATTTATGGCTTTCGCTTCGTTTCTTGGGAGAGTTCTCTTCGCCTCAATCTTCATACTCTCTGCTTACCAAGAGTAAGTTTCTACTTTAATCTTACCTTTTTTAAGCATTTCTTTTCTTCATTTTTACTCTTCAAATGGGAATATGTACAGATGCTTGTTATGTTTGGATCTGGGTCACTTCAGGTCTCCATTTTTGTTGCTGTATCTTGAGAAACGAAGCAGTTATGTAGATCTGTAGATTACCATTGGTGGGGTTATGCATTTTCGGGGGTAGATTTATCAAGGTTGTTTCTGGACTTATTTTCACTTTATGGGTATAATTCCTTGCTATTTTTAGCACTGCTTAATTCCTCAGGTGCATTGGTAATGGAAGATGGATTGACTTAACTTGATTTTTGTATTTTGAAGTTTGGTTGAGCTTCAGGGTTTTCAATAATATGCCTGTTGCGTTCAATGTCCCAACAGTTAAGAGCTTGATTCTTAGGTCTTGAGTCTAAACCTTGAGACGGGTGAGGAGGGATTTGAGAAAGGACAAAAATGATATGCTTGTTGCTAAAATATTAAGAAATAGGGTTAAACAAACCAATATATAATTTAAGCTTTTTAAGTTTAAACTTTTGCTCTGTGTAAGTCCGTTAGCTCAAGTACTTTGATTCTTTGAGTATTTAAATTGCCATAAAATGGCCTACTTCAGCTTGCCCATGAATGGAGGCCATTATCAATGTAAAATTGGAAATTATATACTATTAATGGCAGATATTTTCTTTATCAAATAATATGTGTTTTTAAAATAACCAAAATAGTTTGTTTTTGATTATCTCTATGCTTAAACTTGGACAAACCATTTACCGTAACCCATTTTTTCCATTTTCTGTGTATTCTTATTTGCACGCTACATATGCTGAAATCAAGTTTCATTTTTGTTATAGATTTGTAATACTTTATGAGTTTCTTTGTAGTTTTTACTGTTTAATTGTTTTGTTAGAAGGTTGCTTTCTATATTTTTTTTGAATTGTAAGTAGTTCAAGTAATTCTCTTTTTGATGGCTGAAAAAAAGAAGAAATTATGTCTGCATGTAGGAGAAGATTCAGAAGATTAGATCAACTCTTTGTATTTGTGTATATGATGTTACAGAAGAAGTTTAGGGCACTTTGTCTGCAGGTGAATATTAGTGAATGTCATAAAGTTTTCTAGAGAAGAGAGGTTAGTTATGATGTTTACAATCTTTGTAGTAGTTAAAAACACAAAATGGGTATGAAATAGGACATGTATGAAAACATCCTACTAGGATCTTGAGTTCTAATAATGGTTGTAAATTGGAAATTGAGCTGAGACAGAATCTGTAAACCTGCTGTCAAGTTTTGAGAAGCTTATATCAGCAATATTTTCTTCTAACCCCAAGGGTGGCTCAATTGCTTAAGAGCCTAAGATTCCAAGTTTGAGATCTTAGGTTTGAACCTTGAGTCGGATGAGGAGGGTTTTGGGAAAGGGGATGGCCATCCCCTCTTGTATAGCCCATCATCAAATGTACAAAAAAAAAAAAAAACAGTATTTTATTCTTCCATGGAAAAACAATTCTAACTTCTACAAAACTTCTGTTGAATCCTATGATTCTTATCTGAAGTTGGATTACCATGGCCCATGCATGCTTTATCTTTTACAAAAAGATTTGTTAATGTGATTTAGTAGTCCCATTGAAATCTGCCCATTGTACTTACAATGTCATGCATGTCAACCTTATTTGTTTGTGTACAAGGTTTAGGCAACTTCCTTTGATCAAACATGTAACCTTCAAAATCCTGAACAAAAGAAAAGGCTCTCTTCTTGTAGAGCTGTAGTCCTGAGCTAGTTAGTATTTTCTTTCTTCAATTATCCATTTTATAACATTTTACATTGTGTGTTCCTTCCTGTAGATTCAATGAATTTGGAGTAAATGGAGGTCCAGCAGCAAAAGCTCTTGGACCAAAGTTCAATGTCTTTGCAAGTCATGTACACTCTAATGTAGGCATTCAGTTGCCACAAGTTGAAGTAAGATCTCTCTCTCCAGCACCTATCTTTGAAATTTAGTGCTATTACTGTTATGCATTGTTGCTCTGATGGTAACCACCAATTTTGATTGCATTTGAGCAGATGAAACACCTAGTTGCTGCAGGTATAGCTTTCAAGGGCATTGGAGGTCTTCTTTTCATCTTTGGAATCTCTCTTGGAGCGTACCTCCTGGTTGGTACTGACAATTTGGTTCATTTGGATTATTGTTTGAGTTTAATGTATAAACTGTACTTTATGTTTACATGTAACTCATTCATTTCATGATGAGATGCCCTATTTGTCATGCAGCTTCTTTATCAGATGATTGCCACCCCAATTTTATGCGATTTCTACAACCATGACAATGAGGACAAAGAATTCTATCAACTTTTTATCAAATTTACACAGGTTTAGACATCTCTGGTTTTGACATATATTTTTTTTTTTAAGAAAAAGGCTGTCATTTCAAATATATCAAAATACTCTTTGTGTTCTTGATCTGTTTTTATGTTACTACAGAATATGGCTCTATTTGGTGCTCTGCTGTTCTTTATTGGGATGAAGAACTCAATGCCAAGGAGACAGCCCAAGAAGAAGGTCCTAAAGACCAAGACCAGTTAGAAAAAAGAATAGGTTATCGATTGCTTGAACATCTTTCATTAGTGAAAGCATACGAGGATTGGTTTTGGATCTGTTTATCAAACTCTTTTGTACCGTGCTAATAGCACTGGACCTGACATGTATGATCTAGATGCAATTTTCTCGTTCAACCCCTGTATGATTTTGGAAACTCAACCCCATATATTTCATGGGGATATATTGTATTTTCTTTTCTTCAAATGAATCTAAAATGTCTTCTATTTTCTTAATTGATTATTCCAATAGTGCTTGAAATGTTCTCATTCTTTTGTCATAAGCTTGCTCTGCTCATCTTGGAAGGATTTTAACCAAAAAAGGGTAGAATTCGAGCGTTGTTTTACTCTTTGCTATCGAGGATATAAACCAGTGAATGAGAAAGAAGTACTTAGGTCATGGGGGGGGGTCCAAAGATTATAAATTATATTAATCCCCAGGAATCATTTACTTTAATTATTGATACTGATGTGAACTGTTGATAAAGAGTGTTTTTTTTCTCATATTCGCTCTTGAATTTATCATTTCTTCTGTTTTCTGTGCTAAAGTTGACACCAAGAATGGATGGTTATGCTTTATGTTATTGGCCTAAGGCCTAACAATTTTTATTTATCTTCAATTGCAAGTTGCACCAGTATCAAAAGAAAATAATGTTTTCTTGTCTCTCTAGTCAGGTTCAGCTAATTAGGTTCTGTTTCTCTGATTAGATCAATATCTTCCACGATTTTCTGCAAATGATGAAGACAGGAAGACCAAGCAATAGGAACAAGACACCTACTGTGCTCTGCCAATCAAGAAATTATCAAGAATGTGATGGGACGGGGAAAAAAGGCCAAAAGTGGGTATCTTTCTGTCCTCAACTGATTGTGTTATTTTCTTCTTTGTGCATTTTATAATATGAAAGGGCATCTGTTTCTGTTCATTCATTTTAACCTTCTATGCATCTTCATTCTATTCCCTACTAGCCTACTATGCATGAATTGCCAATTTAAAGCTAAGTATTATTTATAAACGCATTCAGTGAAAGCATCTTCATTCTCATCCCAATTACACTCAAATCTATCAACTGAATTGTGTACCATACATTGTTGATATGGAAGTGATACCTGAAGTCAGAGAATTCAATTCTGATAAGGTTCAACGTTATGACAGAGCCAAGGAAGTGAAGGAATTTGATGAGACTAAAACTGGGGTTAAAGGTTTGGTGGATTCTGGGGTGTTGAAGATTCCCAAGTTTTTCATCCATCCCCAGGAAAGCCTGCAAAATTCAAGGGATACAAGTAATGCTTGCCTGCAAGTTCCAGTGATAGATTTGGAAGGTTTTGAAGGTTGTCGAAGGGCAGAGATCATAGATAGAATGCGTGCAGCATCCGAGATGTGGGGTTTCTTTCAAGTGGTTCACCATGGAGTGCCAGTTTGCCTTCTGGATGAGATGCTCAAAGGGGTACACCGATTCCATGAGCAACCAAAGGAAGTGAGGGCAGAATGGTACTCGCGTGATAGCAAGCAACTTGTAAGGTATTTCTGCAATGGAGATCTCCTTGTGAACAAAGATGCTGCAAATTGGAGGGACACATTGGCATTTAATTTCCAGGACAGCCAACTAGACAAGGAACTGATTCCTGAAGTATGCAGGTATTATAAGGAAATACTTTAGAATAACAAACCGAACAACTAGACATGCAAAGACTTGATTTTCAATGACTTTTGCAGGCAAGTAGTAAGTGAATACATCGAACACATGATAACACTGAAAAAGACATTAGCTGAACTACTATCAGAGGCTTTAGGGCTTCAGAATGACTACCTTGACAGCATAGGATGCATGGAAACCGAATCATTGTTGTGCCACTACTATCCAGCTTGTCCTGAGCCAGACTTAACACTGGGTGCAACAAAGCATTCAGATCCTTCATTTCTAACCATACTCCTCCAAGACAGTGTTGGAGGCCTCCAAGTTCTTCATCAAAATCACTGGGTTGATGTGCCTTCTCTTCAGGGCGCCCTAGTAATAAACATTGGTGACTTCATCCAGGTGAACTCTCATCAGAATCATTGTTGTGACACTCCCCTTTTCTAACGTGACAGTTTGGATTTTTTTTTTTTTTTTACTGTATCTTGTAGCTCATCAGCAATGACAAATTCAGAAGTGTGGAGCACAGGGTGTTAGTGGGAGGGGAACCAAGAGTATCAGTTGCATGCTTATTTTATCCAAGTTCAACAAACGGGTTCACACAATATGCACCAGCAAAGGAGCTTCTAACAGAAAAAAATCCACCTAGATACAGGGCAACTCATCTTTCTGAATTTATGAACTATTTCAAGTCCAGAGGTCTGGATGGCAACTCAAACCTTTCTCCCTTTAAATTATAATAAGCTCTTGCTTATTGATATCAATAAAATGAGTAATGAATCATGATGTTGGAGTTTGAGAGCAAAAACAAAAAAAATCTCTGTTAAGCAAGTTTGATATTTTAACTTCTCTCTGTGTAATCAGTTCATCTGCTTGTAAAAATGAAAATGCTCAATAACAAAAGTATTTACAAATATGGTCAACTAGCAGGGAAACACACGGGAAAACAATGGCAAACAATAATAAACTACTCAAGGCACAGCATACGGTTTCGGTCATCAAACTTTCAGACAACGAATGATGTTCTTCTACTCTTCCTTTTCTTTCTCTTCCCCTCTTTCACTTTTTCCATGAGGATGTGGGGTGGTTTGACGTCGACAAGAGGCAAAAGTCATTAATTCCAACGGGCCATGCTCACCACCATTTGGTGGAGTTTTACCTGTGTTTGTTTGTAGCTGGAATGATTTGCACACATCGTGGGATTTGTTTGTACAAATGTTTAGATACACTTGTTTTATTTTTCTTTTTTTTTTTTTATTTCTTCGTTTGTTTTAGTGGTCAAAATGTTTTTGAACTAATTTATATCAATCTGACTAAAAATAAACCATCTATGTTGAGGCTAAAATATTTATAACAAATTATTTTCTCATTGTTCTTTTATAAAGGTACATTTTTTATTCATCAAAAGAAAAAAAAAAAAAAAAAAAAGAGAGAGAGACAAAAATCACCAATCGCTTACAACATTGCACAGCTGCCAATATGGAAGTCTTCAAGAATTGTCGAGCCAGTTTTACTATACCCCTTATGTTTGGATTGAAATATTTGCACTACATGCCATCATTGGTCAAATTTTCAAATTTATTTCTTTATTAACATGCAAAAGATTCAAAGTGGTTAGCAGGGAATGAACTATTTTCAATAGTTTTTTTTTTTTTTCTCGTCCGGTATCCGGGATTTTGCTTTGACTACTTCGGATTCGATCAGCTATGACGTACCAAAAAAGTGAGTGAATCTCTAAACGAAAGTTACTGCGTACACAAGATTTCGAACTCGAGACTTTGCTTAAACTGGAATAAGCCGCTTGCCACTTTATTCAACCTCTCATTGGCATTTTCAATAGTTATTTAATAAGGCACTTCACCGATATAATAATAAAAAAAATGTAGGGAAGAATTAAGATTGCGATGGGCAAGAAGAAAACAAAAGAAAAAAAAGGCAAAAGTGGGATTCTCCCTTCAAATAATTGTATGGCTTGAAAAAAGTGCAATTTATAATATGAGGAATTGGAAAATCATGACTTTTTGATATTAAAAATTTTAGAACTTTAATCACAATGATAAAATGGATAGCGCATAAGTTAAAAAAATCAGAATGTTTTGATTTTGAGAAAAATAAAAATTAAGATATTTTAATATTTAAAATATTAAAATTATTTATAAAATTATTTAAATATCTTTAATAAATTTTTTATAAATTAATTTGTTAAAAATATTTAGATCTTTTTTATCATTGTTTCTCACATCTTAATTAATTACCAGCATGGATATGATTTTCCACAATCCCTTTGATTTTTACTTGTCTTTTATAATATTAATTAGACATTTGTTTTTGTTAATATATCTTTCAATACCTAGAAAATCTAGGG
>BPVZ01000017.1:2937029-2951795 GCA_020521535.1 Rubroshorea leprosula
AAAAAAAAAAAAAAAAAAAAAAAATCTTCAGCGTCGAACAGAGCGTTTGCTCGAAGAGAACACCAAGAGTGCATAAACTCTAGCTGATATCGGACGACATGGATCACAGAACTCAAAAGCTCGATTCTTCGAAAATTTTACAAAGAGCGACTGATGTTTCGTCAAAGGATTAACGGAGACTCAGATTCCGAAGAGAAGTAGCCACCGCCGTCGGCGATCAAACCGTCACCGATTCGTCCAAAAAGCTGCTCTCGACGAGTTCGTTTCCAAAGCTTCGAGCTTTCTTTGTCGCCATTTCCAAGCCTTTTCACTGCTTTTTCTAAAGTTTCGGCAGCAGAGAAAGAAAACGTTTCATTTTTTTTCGTGTCCGAAACGTTTCGCTTTTACGTTAGCCGCCTTTTTGACAATCCGCACCGCATCGTGACTCTATACAATTCTACGCACATCCCCCTTATCATACCCACTAGGCCCATTTTAGAGAAGGCCAGTTCTTAAAAATAATTATTCCCTGTTTGTGTGAAAGGAAATGAATGAGAGGACAAGAGAGAGAGGAAAAGATAGGACAATGGGGAAGTTTGGGTGTGGAGGGTTTTAAAATGGTGCAATTGAGTACACTTTCTAAGGGGTGTGTTTTTTATGGCCAACAACATGATTCCTCAAGAGGAAATTGCTTCTTATCTTCCCTTGCATTTTTTTTCTTTTCTCTTTTGATGCCCTCTAAGAACTTTACTTACCCCCCCAACTTCTATATCTTTCAATTTCCCCTTTTTCTCACAATCATTTTTATTGCCAAAAAGTTGTGACACACTATATCTTCACCCAACATCATCCCCCATTCATGATCTTGCTTCTTGTATCCACTGAGATATTCTTACGGTTTTGACACGGTACTTCTTTTTTAATATTGGAGAATTTGACGAAAGGGAAAATAATATTACAAAGATTTGACCAATGGAGTGGACCATGGTTAAAGGCGCACTCTACTAAAGCAGTTGATAGCACAGGTGCTAAAGACAGTACCTCTAAAACTAATTGATTGTGAATTTCGAAAAAGAGAATGTTTCTCTTATAGTAATCTTTCGTAAATTTTTTATTTTTCATTTTTTTATTTTTAAGGAATGGCCAACTGCTTGTAAAGCTTATAGGGAGGGGTGAGAAAGGGGGATTAAAGATTCAAATTTTGGTTATATGGGTGAAAAAGCGATTCTTTGTTAATATTTTGACTTTTTTTTAATAAACTTTTGTATTTAATTAGCTAGGATTATATAATTAAAGATGGGCCATTTTGATTTCATTAATTTTCACATCAGGCGCCATCCTTGGTGTTATGGCTTCTAATTTAGATTACTATTTATTAATGAATATTGACAAGATTTATTTTGATCAACAATACGTTTTTTGAGATAAACAAGAATTCCTAAAACTATTACTTTTTTTGGAACAACACTAAATCTATTACTTATCTAATATGATGCTCAAATTTGGTCCCTTAGATCTCCTTTATGAATTATGATATGCTTACAAACTGATAATGAAGTCTAACATATCACATAAGAACACTAATGCATTTACTCTTCAAAAATTACACTCTCCATTATACACTGACAGTTGTCATTTGTGTATTATTAAAATTGATGAAAACCGTTAATTTTAATGGCATAAATAATGAAAATTGTCAATTTTAATGACACAAGATCGGAAATCGTTAATTTTAACAGCACATTAACGAAAACCGATAATGTATAACGGAATATATAACTTTAGAAGATATATGTATCATTTCCCATTACAGAAATACTTTTGATGTGAAATTCTCGATTAATAAAAAGTTAAACCCAACTTAATATCTTAGCATAACCTTTACATGGTACTAAGATGACACAAGATACTACATCACAAATATCACAGCCATATGGCAGAATTTTTTGCTGCTTGAGAGATTGGATTCTAACCATGTCTAACAAATAGAAAGAAATGGATAACCATCCCCAAGCACCTCATATGCACTAAGTCTAGTGTCTTCTTCTAAGTTCATATGTTCTCAACTCATGACACATTCATTAGCTTTTTTCTCCTTGTACCTTACCAACTCAGCATAAATTTTCGAATCCCATGATTTGTTTTCACAGCACCATCCTTTGTGATCATTGTCATTGATTTCTAATCATTTTCTTCCTCTAAACCCCTTTCTTTTTTTCCCATTTGCAAGAACCAATTAACCGAGTCCCTCCAAATTTACTCCTCATGAAGAACAAGGATACAAAACAAGATTAAAGATGAAAAACAGAAATGATTATGTGATCAACTATCCTAAACAATCACCAAGCATTTTGGCTTTTTAGGCTAAAAGATTCAATTTGTCGGAAGTAATTAATTCAAGTTACCGCCGGCCGACCAATCATATTAACAGGCTTAATCATGATTTATTCATTTTCATAATTTTTTCTACTAAATCCCAGCATATAATAAATTACCTTAACTAATGATGAATATCATGGTCCATAAACAACGTTCTTAAAAATTTTGACAGTAGTCAAAGAGAAGCTTGCCATTTGATTTATATTGGGGTTATGGCTATATCATCATGCAATTTTTGGACCGATTTAATTTCTCTTTTTTATTATTATTAATTTGATTTTAAATGAAATTTATCTTAAATTCTCCTAGGCTTCTTTGATGCTCTTAGAACAAATTAAAGTCAACTTGGATTATATGCATGAATAAGCAAAAGTTAGTGATGCAAATTGACAAGTCATTTTCTCATAAATTAAAGAATAGTTAAGGGAAATGAGTAGGATCATTAGTGCAAAGTGACAAAAAACAATGATAATACACTTCACGGACAAGGGAATCGTCTCTACTCTTAAAAAAGTGTACCTTTCATTAGATTTGATATTTGAATTCACCCTGATATAGTCATATCTCTCACTCCCTAGTAATATTAAAATAAGCAAAAAAAAAAAAAGAAAAAAAAAAGGCAATGATAATGCATTTTCCATCTTTCTCCCCTTCCTTTTTCACAAAAAATGGGACACTTTTAATCTTGTTTAATAGTTTAATTTCCCCTCACTCACTTATGAGGTATATAAGTATTGTGCATATGTTACAAAACCCAAAAATTCCTCAATTTGTATAAAACCCTATTTATTACTTTTTTAATTTTTTATTTAAACTTTAAAATGGACATAGAAGTGCATGAGAAATGAAAAGGTTATTACATATTTTAACTTACCAAAAGCAAAATAGTGCATGTACATCGAACGGTTGAAATATGTTTTTATTTATATTCGAAATTGTGGGTTGATTCTTGAATTATTAAGGATAGCTTTCATCATTTTTGTCGTCTTCCTTTTATTCGAAATCAAATCTTTTCTTTCTCCCTAATGTTGAGGGGTTGGGAACCACAATGATACCAAGTAGATTTTGTAGCTTGGCTTTTCACTAACATGTAATCTAGGAGGATGACTAAATAGTCTCCATAGTCATAAGTGCTAGTTTGATCTTAGTCAATATAGATGGGCGTTAAATGAAAATGGAAGACCATTCCAAATCCAATGTTTACACAAAATGTCTTTTCAACCCACAAAGTGGCCATTACCCAAAACCAATCTTCGGATTTTAGTGATGGTACGTATAACCTTTATCAACCCTTTTGGAAAGTGATGCGCCTTTAACTTGCACAAGATTCAACCCCCCATTCTACTATTGGCATTTGCCATTAGCGGCCATTTCAATTACTTAGTTTTTAAGTAATAATAATGAGTTATACACTACAAGATAATACTTTTAATAATAAATTTAAATATAATATATCTAATTTAAAATTTTAAGTTTTTATTTATAAAATACTCTTAAAGTAATTAATACAATTTAATGCAGTAAATCATTATAACTCTTATATGGTGGCCTGGAAAATCTATGAATGAGGAGTCTAATGATGATTAGCATCTGTGATTAAGATCTTTCTTACGGTATTTACTATGACATTTGTAATTTTAGGCTTATCTCTCTAAAAAGCCCTTAACCTTCATGTTTCTAAAGTTTTTAGCCCTTTAAGTTACAAGTCAAAGATTTTAGCCCTTTAGCTTACTATCTTCAAAATTTTTAACCCTTTGACTAGCTTTCTGGCTTTTACCGTTAACTAACGGTTACTTTAATGTTTTTGGTTTTTCTTAACAAGTCCTTTAACTTCTTTAAAATTTTCACCTAAGCCCTAAAACTTTGAGACTCTTGGCTCTAATACCAAACTCTACACACAGCTAAATTTCAAACTCTACACAACTAAATTTCACACACACACAAATAGACTTATTTTATAATGATACAATTACATAAATTTAATATACTTTATGTTGCTAACAAAGGTAACATTTGTTTAGCATACTTCAATTTTTTTAAATTTGCTTTTAAATTTGCTACAAAATTTTCCAATTTTTGAATAAGTTTTGGCAAATGATATTCTTCAAGATCCTCTAATTTGCTAATTTCTACTAAAATTCTTACTATTTTATTTCTATAATATTTGCACTGGTGATCATAGAATTTAAGATCATCTACATAATCTAAAATAAACTCTTATATTACTATTAGTTTCTACATGCATCGATAGTCCTTTTTGTTTCGTTAGCCTAGTTGTAGCTTCAAATAACTTTATTAATTCATCTATAAATTCTAATTAAAATATTTTTACCTCTAGGTTTTCAGTTTTATTCAATTGATCCCATTCTTCAACATTTCTTTGATGTCTAAATCTTAGTCTTTTTAAAGAGGTGATCTCTTCATTAAGCTTTCTATTATTACTTAACTCAAATGCATCAGCTATAATTGCCAATCATTGTGATGTAGAATTCATAAACTCATACATTAGTTAATATATGTATATATATATATATATATATCTACTTTTTCATTAGTCACTATACAATTCTAAGATAGACATTAATATTAGTGATGCTCAACAATATTAGCCAAGTATATAATAATTCTTTAAATAGGTCTTGCCTTTAACCTAAAGCCCACTTTGCTTCATTTACTGCCTCTTTGAAGATTACCAACCTAGATTATTGTGCCTCAGTTTAAGAGCTTAACACCAACACACCTTCCTTACAACTTTCAGCTTGGCAACAAGTAGATCTTATTCGTTTTGAGTAGAATAATTTTTAAGATTTCAGGAGACAATAGCTTAGTAAGATTTTGGTAGAGGTTTTATAGAACTGAACACTCAATTATATTATAGATAATGTAGGTAGTACAAACTTAATATTTTACACACTTCACACTTAACTCTAAAGATTTTCATAACTCTCTTTTCTTTCACAAGAGGCAGCACACTCCAATCCTAACTCTAACTCTACAAGACGCAATACATACCCCTTTTTATAGGCAATATAGGCGAACTTTAACTTTGGATTTCACACATAGTTTACTAAGAGATAAGGTCTTAGTACAATTATTTGGACTTCAAATCTAGACTTCAAGCCTTCTTGAAGGTAGTACAATTATATAATGATCCTATTTTTGATGAATGCCTTTTTATTTTTCCATCATGTTTTTAATGTTGTACCATTCCTCATCTGTCATATTTTCCTAGTATGAGCTGTCATTATAGTTGTCGTTTTCTAAGATATTTCTTCATTATTGGGCTCTATTATCATTTCCTCCTCCATGTTCTTCGATGTTGATTCTTCTTTGGCTACTGAAGATTCTCCTTCATCCCATATTGTGGCTAGTTTTGCTTCCGCGTTTGCACCTTGGTTTATTGCTTTTACTAGTTCGAGATATCTTTGCATGTAATTTTTGTCGTCATATGTCATTTCAAGGGTTGTATTGTCCACACCATGTTTGAATCTCTGGGTTGCTAACCAATTCCTTGGGAACTCTTTTTGCATTTTCTTTTGAAAAATCATTCTTTTAGTGGCTGTAAATGTTTCCATCCTAGATACTCGCTTTCCCTAGGAATTACAACTATTTTTATTAATGCTTTGGCTTTTGCTCTGACAAGAAACTCTTTTTCTTTTTCGCAATAGGCCATTGCTTCTCTTCTTGCTGGAAGATTCCATCCACAATTCTTTCTTAGTATAACTACATGATAATTGGGTATGAAAGTGATTCTTTCTCCCCTTTCTGGTGGTGTACTGTAGGCTTCAAGACAAAATCTCATATTTTGACAAAATTCCAATTCCCATCTGAGTGAATATTTGATTATTTGTGGGAAGAACATGAACAAATACTTAATCTCTTTACCATTGAAGATTATCTTTCTAAGTATACCTTGTTTGAGCAACCACGATGTTGTATATAGTGAAAATGGGGGTGTTGCCAAATACCAATTTTGATATCCTTCTCAAATTTGCTCGACACTTGCATTGCTTACAGATCTCTCATAGAGATACCTATGAGTTATAAACCAATTTTTCATTGCAATGGGTTGTATATTTGTTATTTTTTCTTGAATATCTTGAGGCATAAATTCTTCAATATTTTTTAAGACTACCGCTTTTTGGTATGTGAACCATACCTTTTCTGCTATTAATTCAACTAGATAATATTTAGATTTTTTAATAGAAAATTTTTCTTCCATGTGTTTAATAAGAAAATCTAAACTCTTAGGGAGAGTTTTAACTTCTCTTATTATTATATCATATTGGTAATTTTACAAATTAATAAGGATAATATTATCTAATATTTCTACCATTTTGTCTAATTTTTCTTTAATGCTTATCTTCTCTTTTGCTAGCCTCTTAATAAGCATTCTTACCTGACTAGTCATAATATTATGGGATCTCATCTCTATTCCTTGCAACAAAGGAAGTGTTAGATCTTTATCTTGCTAGATGAGAGATTCCTCAACCATTTCTCTTAACTCATGAATTTGTTCTTTCTTAGAACTAAATGAACTGTAGGTTTCCATGATTTCCTATAAAGAACAAGCCATTTCATGAGTTAGTGCATCTAGCAAATAGTTTCTCTCACCTTTAATGTATTTGATCTTAAAGCAAAATTGCTTAAACCATAATTGCCATATCAATTGCCTTCTTTGCTGCATACACTTATCAAGGTTTTTTTTTTTTTTTTAGATGCAAAGTTCTTATTATCAATTGTCACTAAAAATTCTTTTGGAGATAAGAAAATTTCAAACTTCTCTATAACCCTTTTGACTACCAAAAATTCTTTTTCATTGTTATGATAATTTTTCTCAGCTGGTTTAAAGGTTCCACTTGCATAGGCACAAAGTTCTTCATTACTTGTATTCTTTCTTTTAGCTTTTAATACTGCACTTCAGAAGTTATATGAAGCATCTGTTTCTAATATCATGTAATCCTCTTCATTAGGCATCTTTAATTTTGGTAGATTTTTAATCTTGTTTTTAATTTCTTTTATCAAGTTTCTATCATCAACAGTCCACTTCCACTCTTTATCTTTCTTTAATTTCTCTTGTAATGAACTCCTCAAATTTACTAGATTTTTTATATGTTTCTCTCCATAAGTTAAGCATCTTAACATTCTCTATAGCTAATTTTTATCTTCTATTTTATCAAGGAATTATTGAATCTTTTCTAATATATGATGTTGGAGTTCTACTTTTCCTTGTTCTAAGGTTAAACCTAAGAATTTTATTTTGGACTTTTCTAACTTCATCTTCTTTTTTGATAGAATTATTCCATAATCTTTGAGCTTTTCTACTACCATCATTAAATGCCTTCTATGATCATTCTTGGATTTACTAAATACTAATATATCATCTATGTAAACCACACAAAAGTCTATAAATTCTCTAAAGATATTGTCCATCCTTCTTTGGAATATTTGTGAAGCATTGCATAACCTAAATGACATTACTCTCCACTCATAATGTCATTGGGGTGCACTAAAGGCTATTAAAGGAATTGATTCTTTTGCCATCTTTATTTGCCAATATCCTGACTTACAACCAAACTTGCTAAATAAATTAGCTCCTTGAATATTATTCAATAGTACTTCTTTGTTGGGTAGAAAATATCCATCAAATTGAGTAGCTTGGTTTAAGGCTTTATAATTTATTACCATCTAACTTTTCCTCTTCTTATTTCTGCATGATTTCTAACCATAAAGGTGGGTGAACCATGGGGTGAAGTAAAAGGTTGTATTAAACCTTTCTTTAAAATTTTGTCTATCTGCAACTTGAATTTCTTGACATCATATGGTTGATATGTTGTCATTGGTTTCATCCTAATAATCTTTTTTGGATCTACTAATTCTATTTTTGCCACTATTTTATCTCTATCCCATAGCTTTAAAGGATCTTCACTAAAGTTTTCTTTAATCTTTCCTAAGACTTGGCATTCTATCTCCACTAGCTTTAAGGTTTTATTGCACATAATGCTCATTAATTTTTGCTATCCAACTTACATCCTCTTCTTCCTTATCATTAGCTAAACTTGTATCACCACAATTTATAGGCGCATACTCTGACATGCTCTTCATGGGTAAAGCTATTATTTTTTTTTTTTGGTTGGTCTAATAATTTTTGTGGTTGAAAGCCTAAAGTACATTTATGTTCAGCTTCTCTTAATAACTTTATAATAACAGGTGGTGTCCCTAACTGGATATAATCTGCATGTTGCACAAATGGAAGGCACATCCTTTGTTTCAGAAAAGTATTTCCTGATACTATATCTTCATCTAATTCTGACAATTGCCATAATTGTTCTAGTGACAAATACTTGTTCTTCTAAGTACACTGGAACATTTCTAGCTAAATAATTAAGTTCTACCATATGTCCATTTGTTGTTACTAGCCTTTTTGTAAAAACTTTGACCCAATGATCTTCTAGAAAAACATTTGGCTTGGCTAATGTATAGGTAGCTCCTATATCTGCTAACGCATCTATAGTATATGGGTGATACCTGTTAGATTCAAACGTAAGTTTTATATATGAACTATTCTTAGAAGTCTTGATTGAATTTATGGGTTCTTTCATCCTTTTTGTTCTTCACCATGGCATTAATAAATGGATTTTACCTGTGCTTGTTATTGCTCTCTTAAATGCTACTCCATCAACCAGGATTGATAGTGAGGATCTCTTTTTCTTAACCACTATAGCATCCAATCATATTCTTGTACCATAGATATCCATTCTTTTATAGGTAGCTTAACTTCCTTATATCCTAGTATTTTATTATCCTTTCTCTCTTCTTCTTGGTTTATTACTATCGCTTGTCCATCTTTTGTAGTAGCTAATTCTAGTTCTTTATTTGGTCTCAAAGTTGACGCTTTAGGTTTGTCTTCTAATAACCATTTGGTTGGAATAGTGACATCTTTCCATGCTAATGTTCTAGGCACTAATCTTTGTGCATGAGGCATCTTACTTTCCCATAGAATGGCATATGTAGGCTCTCTTCTAAACTTCGGATTGGTAGTGTTAACTAGTCTATACATTATTCTATAATGTAGTGATAAGTTATGGCTACCTTTTAGCATATTAATACTTTTGGTTTGGATTTTTATTGTTAGACTCTTATGTAGGTTTCTATCTCCTAAACTTACATGATAGTATGGATAAACATTGAACATGATAGGTTCGTTATATAAATTAGAATGTATGCCTCCTATTAATGCATCTTTTAAGTTCAGATGTCTACAGTCTAATACGCATGCCAATATTGGTGTACCAATTCCTCTTCTAAACAAAAGACACACTCTTATTTGGATTCATCCTATATGGGCAAAGTTGTACTTATTTCTATACTTCTCTATCTTTTTTGGATCTAATAACAGAATCATTACACTTCTTTCCTTAGTTTGCTCTACCCTTGTTACTCTTTCAAAACTATCTATGTTGAGGCTCCATTTACTTCCTTTGTATACCTCTTTTTTGTCTTTTTTAGGTAACTTCTATGCAACTTCTCCATCAATTTCTTCTTCAATTTCCATGCTTTCATGAGATTCATATAAGGTTCCTAATGAGGTAGTTTTAGAGGTCATCCCTATAAAGGTTTTTGATGTCAATGCTTCTTTCATCGTTCCTATGACTTCCTCTTTGGGCTCATCTTTAGACTCATTTCTAGACTCATTACTAGATTCATTCCATTCATAAATACTTTCACTATCTGATATCTCACTTCCTAACTCACTTCCAGATATTATTTCTACTTATAAATCCAACATTTCAAACGTTCTTATTATTTTTACTCTTTTTTGGATTCTTCTTTGGACAGTTAGGTGCTATATGCCCTTTTTCCTTGCATATCCAACATGTGCATTCTGACTTTGGTTTTCCAGATGGACATGGTGGATTCTTCTTATAATTTTTAAAATTTTTAAATTTTTTCTTCCTGAAGAATTTTCCTTTTTTAAAATTCCTTTTACTTCTTTTAAATTTATCTACTTTTTAAAAATATTTTTTAAATTTCTTTTCCTTCTTTTTAATTTCACAACCATACTACCTAGGCATGTCTATTAGATATCCGCAACTATTCTTATCCAAACTATCCTCTAGTCTCTTCTTAGAATCTCTTATTGCTAAGGTGTTCATGCAATATTCTCTAAGTATCTTTTTAACGAATTGTGCTCTTAACCCTAGCATGTCTACTCTCTCATCATCCCCTTTTAAATATATTTCATATCTCTCCATTATCAATTTGTTCCATGAATCTGGTAACTTCTAAAAGAACTAATCTATCTAGAAGGGTGGTTATGAATTTTTTACATTATAGTAATACTTCTGAAATTCATAATAATATTCATCAAATCTACCCATCTTACATATTCTTAGCTTTGTTAATTTTTCTCTTATGCTTTTTCCAAATAATCCTTCGATATCTTGTTCTCCACAAAACTCTTTCTTTAACTCTCTAGCCATCCAATAAGCTAATTCTAGCTTTTCTTTTGTCCTAGCATCAAAGTATGGTACATCTTTATATCTTTCGCAAAAATTCTTAGCATTTCCTCTAAGTGTTGCTTCTAAATATCCTTTAGCAAATGTCCAATCCCAAGCAACATTTCCTTTGACTACTATATCACTAGCCTGTCTCCAATCTTCTATTTCTTTCTTTGGATCGATGGCACAATCTATATCTAAGTATACACCTGTAGTCGAAACTACTTGCATTTTTCTATGTAATTTAGGTAGGAATTCAAGTTTAACAAGACTCTATTTTCCTTCTCCTACTGTTCCTTCCATCTTTCCAAGCTCTGTCTCTCTCATATAGGTAAAATTTTGACCATTTGATACTAATATCTCTTCTACAAACTTAGAAGGTGGGGGTACTTTCCCATATTTTTCTTTTTCTTTCTTTAAATAGTCCTTATATGCTTCAACATATTGATTCATTACTTCTTCACCATTTATTTCCCCTTTTTCTTCTTTTTTACCTGAAGGTCCATCTCCTTCAAAAGGGTTTCCTTCTTCCTTTTTTGTCATTTTTATGTTTTCCATAGAGAATTCTAACTCCTGCAATTTATGTTCCCAATATACCATTTCTTCAACATTTTTAGCCATTTCCCAATTCTCAAGGATTTCTTCTTTAGTCATACTTTCTCCTATTGGTTTTAGATACTCATATGGGTTCAACTTAAACTTTCCCCGGTCGAACATCCACATCTCATGTTTTTTTTATGTACTTGGACTTCTTTTTCTATCATATTTTTAAGATTTTCTTCTAAAGATTTTAGTAATATCTTATTTTCTTCATTAAATCTAATTTTCCAATTTTAGTAAACGTGTCTAATAATTTCTCTATTTTTTCTACTTTTGTAGATACATGGTATAATAAATCTACAACAAAGTTTAATACTCCTTCAATCTCTTTAGAGTTGTTATGACTGCTATGCTTAAATTCTTTAGATTCAAGATCTAACTGATAGCAATTAATATTTGTATCTCAAAGTGTCATTTTGAATTTTTTTTTTTTTTTTACTTTAAGGACTCAGTTACAGATATATTTTTTTATGTTTAACTGATATTTTAACGGAAGAGTTACTTTGTTTAAGCTTTTGAAATTGAGGGACTAAAAATGCCAATATATAAGGTCAAGGACTAAAATTTTCACTTGTTGAGCTTTAAGAGCTAATAGTAGCCTTTGGCCTATACTTTATGTAGGCTTCATGATTACTCTCATTGAACTGAATTTTACAAGCAAAGGTTGTATAGTAATTAACTAATTGAACTTTACTGTAAATGAGGTCAGAAGTACGCAATGGGTCAGCGTAGGAGACTTGTAGTAGTTCTTCATAATGTCATTGTTGAATATGAGTAACCCTAGTGGTGTGTCCAAGTTTATGCCCTAAGGTTTTTACAATGATTGGAAAGGTGAAAAAAAAAAAGGTTTGGTTTCAAACTTCAAGGGAAGGTAAAGTTTTGATCCCAATTGATGGGAATGGTATAAGAAAAGTCAAAGAAGAGATGTATAAGGAATAAAATCTAGTTTGAAAAGTTAATTTATTACAATACTAATGCTATCCCACCATGGTAGGTGTAGAGGATGCTTAATCCATAACCACAAGTAATTCTTGTAGGATTAGGTGCCTAATCCAATTAATGTCTCTAAGGCTAAGAAGATGAGGTGGTACCTTTTGTCATTCTATCGACTTTGTGCATTAAAGAACATGTAAATTTCATAAAGTTTTAAGTTTAAATCTTCTGTTTTTAGTTTAAATCTTCTGTTTTTATAATAAATAATACATAATCATAACTTGTTTTATTCACTTTTATAAGCAAAGGCAAAGGTTATTACAAAGTACAATTTACAAAGCAAATAGCCTAAGAGTCTTTTTAGATCAAACCAATTTGATCTGACAGTGGTTCGTGATTTATTGATACATGATTTTTTTTTTTTTTTTGTTTTCTTTTGTATTTTACATTCTGTTTTAAGTGTCTTTGAATATGTTTTTGTGTATTTTGAGACAAATTTCTCTCCAAACAATCTTAGCAGTTTGTGGTTTATTGACTCACGTTTTCTTTTTTGGCATTCAACTATGATTAGGGTGATTGTAACTCAAGATTAATTATTTCCTAGACAAATTTCAGGTACATTCCCATATTGGCAGAAAATTAATTTTTTTGAGCATAACTCTAAGATTTGAATCCAAAATCTAGTTTACTAATGGATTCAACCCTTAAGTTTGTTTTATTGATACATGTTAAATAGCCTAAATTGTATTATTAAGTGTATTAGTAACTCAAGTAATATAATAAATGAATAGAGTATCAGTACTTTGAGGATGGTTGATTATGTAAGCCTAACTTTATTTGAATAAATGGTTTTTTTTTTATCTTGTATAATTAGGATATAAGTTAATGGTATATTTATTATACTTTTTATAATTAATTTGCATAAAAACATAAATATTAGCTTTAATTTAATCAATTGACTTATCAAAACTATTCATGTAGTGATAATGTTAAAATAAAGATAAATTTTTGTAATTTTTTATGTATATTAATTACAAAATAATGTATTTATTATATTTTTAACTTGTATTCTAAAAATACATATTAAATAAACCCTTAAATAAATATGGGAAAGAAGATGAATTAATTTAAGTAAAAATAAAGTTTTAAAAAAATGAAAAAAATTTTTTTTTTTGAGGGTTCTCCATAGTTTGGCTTTGAATAACTATTTGTAGGGAATAGAGAAAGGATGATGGGAAATAAATGGAACCCACACTAAAAGAATTAAAAATCACGTGCCAATTGCAAAATATAAGCAGAGTGGTCGATACCTCAAGTTGAGGTATCGACTCACTCACCTAATTATGACATCGACTTCCGTGTAGGACTTTTGTACCATGGAACAAAATTTTGAATTTAAAATTGCAGTGTTGGTCCTCATTTTATAAATTATTTACATTTTAGTCCAAAATTTTTGGATTTATTCAATTTTGGTTCCTAATTTTACATTCTTTTTTCCCAATTTCACTTCTAAACTTTTAGAAATTTCATAATTCAGTCTTAATATTTCTAATTTCTTTCAGTCAAGTCTTTTTTCTGACTCAATATAAATCATGTAAAATCTAATAAAATTACATACAACTCATCAAAGTATCAATAAAATACATGAAATTCCAACTTATCATTCATCTAGCATAGGATATGCATATTTCAACAGCTTGTAGCAATTAGTCTTCAATGGATGAAGAAAGACTCTCAAGATTGAAGCTTTTATCGATTGAGTGGGCATTTTCCATCCTAAGTATCAGCAATATGAGCAGGAACAAAATCTCTAAAAGAAAAGGTCGGTAGAGTGGACTGACAGTTTTGATCAGTTCTTTGGTCGGCTCAATACTGCAACTACCTGAAGGATAAATGAAGCTAGTAATTGTGGTTCTTGCGACTTTTTTGTTGGTCACAACTCTGTGTTCAGCACTCTTGAGCTTCCCATTGCTGATAAACTGCAATCATAGTACAAGTGTTACAGCTAGCATGTTATAGATATATATCTAAACAAGTCAAGAAACAAAGTATATAAAAAAAAGAAGAGAAATCTAAGTATTGTACATCTAGTATGTTGCCAATGTTAACAACAAAAGCACTAGGAATAGGATCAATTACAAGCCATTTTTCATCTTTGAGGACTTGAAGACCAGGAACATCTCGTTGAAGAATGGTGATGACGCTAAAATCACTATGTTTAGGGAGTCCTATGGTTAAACTTGGATTTGGGCATGGCGGGTAATGATTTAGATACATCAGTTGAAATTTGGTTAGTTCATTATCAAAAAAAGCCTGCCTCTAGTTCCAATCCTTCACAGATTAGATCAAATAGCCACAGAATCAGCTTTCTGAC
>BPVZ01000017.1:2954332-2992760 GCA_020521535.1 Rubroshorea leprosula
AAATTTTTCTTCTAATAAAAATTTAAATTTATAATTCATAAACAGTATTAAAAAAGTAAAAACTCCAAAAAGCTCCACCAAACATGCCCTAAATCACAGCCGGTTGCTTGATCTCAGTAAAAACCAACATTTAGCCCATTACCTTATAAAAATTGATAGATTTTAGCCCTTCACTTTATAATATAATACTTTTAGCCCTTTACCTTATAAACTTGGTAGGTTTTAGTCCCTTATCTTACAAAGTTGATAGTTTTTAACCTATCATCTTATATTATGACATTTTTAGCCCATCACCTATACAAATTAAAGAAATAACCCTCATCTAATATCAGGTTATAATATTTTATTAGTTCTGTTAGTTGACTGTTAACATCCGTTAGTATTTCCTTATAGAAAATATGAAATTTAAATTCAATTTTATTTGTTAGTTCTATTAACAAAATATTAACGGATACTAACAGTCAGTTAACAGAACTGACAGTCAGCTAACAGAACTGACAGTCAGCTAACAGAACTGCTGTTAGTTAACAGAACTAACAGAACTAATAGAATATTATAACATGATGTTAAGTGAGAGTTATTTTCTTCAATTGGTATAAATAAGGGGTTAAAAGTGTCATAATATAAGATAAAGGGCTAAAACCAATCAATTTTGTAAAGTGAGGTGTTAAAATCTACTAACTTTGTAAGGTAAATGACTAAAAATGTCATATTATAAGGTTAGAGGTTAAAACATACCAATTTTATAAGGTGAGGGGCTTAAATTGGTTTTAGCCGCCTGATCTCTATCATTGACAGCTGGCACTTCCGTAAAAATTGCTAATTGATGTTGATCAGTGTTGAAGATCAAACCAATTTGATCTGATAATGGCCCGAGAGCTCTTGCAATAGTTTCTTGAACTCTTGAAATTTGGTATATGCCTTTTTTGTTTTTAGGTATCTACGCTCTGAATGTATGTTATCAATTTTTATGTATTTTAAAATTAATTTATATTTAGATAATATTTAGAGTACATTTTTTATATTAATTTAGTATATTTAAAAAAAATAATTTTTTTAAATATTAATTTTAAGAGTTGAATTTAAATATAATTTATAAAATAATATTTATTTACTAATAAATTTAACTCTTATTACTAAAAATTTGACATTTTTCCACTAGCTCTCTCTATGCAGGAAAATTATAAACTCATTTCCAGCACCTAACCTTAGAAAATAAAACTCGGTATAGAAAATCTGTTATCTGCAAATCACTATGAAGGGTGTTAATCAAGCTCCATAATTTCGTTTGATGCTTTTTTCTTCTTTTTTTTTTCCATATTGATGGTTTGGTGTCTTACTATGCTAGAAAATAATATTTTTTGTGCTATTGTTAACGAAGAAATATTTTTAAAAAAAAATTCTCATTTTTTTTAGAATTATTGAAGTTAGTCCAGAGTTATTTTTCAGCATTGGGATCTAAAAAATAATCCTAATCAAGTTGTAGAGGTTATTTGCGCAAGAACATTGTCTTGTTCTGGTGTAAACTATTTTTTAGTGCTAGGTGCCATAAAATAATCCTTCCAATTGACACTAAAATATATCCAACATACAAACAAATTTGTTAGTAACATAGGGGGGCGTTCTTCTTCAAATATAATGCCTTTAGTTATTTTTATGTACTTGGTGGTGGAAAATAAGTTTATTAAGAATTTTAGAGCTTAATATTCAAGCACCTTTTTTTAAAAGTTTTTTTCAAAATTCAACCTATATTATTTCCAATGTTTAGCAATGAAAAATAATTTCATCTAAAGTTTGAAACTCAATATTCAAGCACATTTTTTCCTTGAAAGGTTTTTAAAGTCTTACCCATATTATTTTTCAATGATGAATGGTGAATGGTGAATGGTGAAAAATAATATTTATCTATATAAACCTTTAATCTTCCCTTCCTGCGCCATTTTCTCCATCTTCTTCTTTCTTCTCTTTCTTTTTTCTCATTTCCTTATTTGAATTCACTATCTTTTTCCTCCTCTCTTCCTTCATTGCACTCATAAATTTCACTTTCTCATCTTAATCTTCCTTTTCCTCTTCTCTCCATTTACTCTTTTTCTTCCTTTAATATATTACTTGAAATAAGAGGTACTATTCATTTTAATTTATTGGTAGTTTAATTTTTATTTTTTTTGATAAATTCTCATATATATTATTAATTTAATTTTTCTTATAGGAAAATAATTGGTATACACTCGATTCAACATATTTTTTTACACACTCTCGGTTTAGTGGTTAAAAATATAATATAAATATAGTCAATTTAACCAGTTATTGTACTCCATATGCATAATTGTATTATTAAACTTGTCTATTTTTAATTTCAAATAATAAAATAATGATTTTTTAATAAGTATATTGCGCAGTATGTTGAATCGGAGGGAATATCAATCACTATTCTTTCTTATATATTTCGAGTGTTTTTATAAATTACACGGCTTTGAAGTATATTTTTTTTATTTAATTTTATTTATTTGGCAATATTTATTAAATTATATGTATTATGTAATGCTTTTTATATATAATTGTGTTTATAGAGTAAATATATTAAATATAATTGTTTATGTGTTAACTAATTTTAATAATTTATAAAGCAGTGTTTTTTTCTAATATTTTATGTATTAAATTTCTTTAATTTTATTATGCGTGGTGTATTTTTATTTAGCGTGTTTTCGTGATTTTTGTATATATAATCCTTGTTCCTATGTATAGTCTTGATTAATATATAATATTATTTTATAGTTAATTTTATTTAGATTAATTATTATTTTATATTTGTAAGTATCTATTAATGGTATATAATTCTGATGATGTATAAATGAAAATTTAATTTTTTAAAATTTTTAGGATATTATTTTTAGCTGGAACATAATATAAGGTTGCCTGTAGTGTATCAACCATTTTTGGCACCTAACACTGTAGAGTAGTAATTATGCCCGTAAGCTGTTAATTATTTTTTAACACTGAGTACTTGAAAATAATAGGTAACGATTCTCTATAATACATTAATAACTTTGGGGCAGGAAAATAACTATTTGACAACTTTTTTTGCCATCAACATTTGGCAACATGTAATGCTAAAAAATAATTAGATTCATTGTATTTTAACTATTTCGACATTGAAAGATAACCTTTGTTTTAGTACTGTTTGGAGATTTTTATTGACACATAATAAATTAATATTAAGTGTATAAGTAGTTTAATAAGTAATATAATGAATGAAAAGAGTATCAATCCTACGTGAATTGTTGATTAAGTAAGTTTAAATTTACTTGAATAAATAAGGTGAAGAAGATTAATTAATTTAAGTAGAAATAGAATTAAAAAAAAGAAGAAGCAAGGTTTTTAGTGTTCTTCAAAGTTTGGTACTAAATGACTATTTGAAGGGATTAAAGAAAGCATGATAGAAAAGGAGTGGAACCCATGCTAAGAGAATTGAAAAAAATGTGCAAATTGCAAAAAATAAACAAAGTGTGGATGCCTCAAGTTTAGACGTCAACACACTACTACCTAATCGTGGACATCGAGTCCGGGTCAGACTTTTTGACCAGAAAACACATTTCTCAATTCAAAATTGTAGTGTTGGTCTTTATTTTTCTAAATATTTTATACTTTAGTCCAACATTGGTATATTCAATTTGGTTCCTGATTTTACATTCTTTTTTAGCAATTTTATTCCTTAACTTTTAGAAATTTCTTAATTCAGTCCTAATATTTCTAATTTCTTCAAGTTAAGTCTTTTTATGCACAAACCATATAAATCATGTAAAATCCAAACAAGTCACATTCAACTCATCTAAACATCAATAAAACACATGAGATGCCAACTTACCATTTATCTAACATGGGATATGTATTTTTCAATAGCATGCAGCAATTACTTTTCAATGGATGAAGAAAGACTCAAGATTAAAGCTTATAGCGATCAAGTGGGCATTTTCCATCCTGGGTATCAGCTACATTAGCAAGAACAAAATCTTGGAACATTAAAGGTCAATAGAGTGGACTAACATTTTTGACTAGTTTTTTGGCTGGTTTAATATTGCAACTACTTGAAGGGTAAATTACGTTGATAATTGTAGTTAGTGCAACCTTTTTGTTGGCCACAACTCTATGTTCAAAACTGTTGAACTTCCCATTGCTAATAAACTGCAATCATGGTAAAAGTGTTACAATAGCATTGTATAGATAATATATCTAAAGGAAACAAAGTGTATAAAAGGATATACTTAAGTATTGTACATGTAGTATGTTGCCAATATTAACAACAAAAGCACTAAAGGTAGAATCAATTGCAAGCCATTTTTCATCTTTGAGGACTTGAAGACTAGGAACATCTCCTTGAAGAATGGTGATGAGGCTAGAATCACTGTGTTTAGGGAGTCTTAAGGTTAAACTTGGATCAAAGCATGGTGGGTGGAGACTTAGATACATCAATTGAAATTTAGTTAGTTCATTTTCAAAAAAGCCTGCCTCTAGTTCTAATCCTTCACAAATTATATCAACTAGTCACAGAATTAGCTTTCTTACTTCTATTAAATACCTTCCAATCACCTTTCTACAAGAGAAGAGATTCATGTTTTTTACATGTCTATGTAAAGTATGAAACCTGTAAAGATGGATTAGTATCAATATTGAGTTGGCTTTTTAGGCCAGAACTGGGTGTTTTCTTCGAGTGAATGACATATTTGTTTCAAGCAATCTCTTTAGTAATGCACACTCTCATTGTCAAAGTTGATGCTTGCATACAGCCTACAACTTTGGTTGTGGTCCTCAAAGTAAAACTCAGCCTTGTCTTCAGCAGGTAGCTCAAAAGAACTCTTTGGCCACATTCATTGCCTCCTCCATCAACTTCTTTGATATCTCGTGATTGATAACGTGTTTATATTTTTAATGAGCAAGACATATCATCATCATAAACCAAGTAAAGTGGCTAGTGGAATTAGATCAAACCTAAAAGAATCCAAATTCTTGGCTAGCAATAATGATTTGATGGACTATTGATGCACAGTCACAAATATTTTCTCCAAGGTCAATTACTGGAATATTGTGACAAAAAGGAACAACCAGATTCCTCGATCAAGTGTATGGTGGCAATACATAAGATTGTGGAATAGTTTGGATGTTTTAGTTGCTTGAATTGAGCTTCTCCATTCCATACTTTTTTAAAATGAGCTTCACAATCACAAAATGACCAAATGAATGTTTCGGTTTCAAACAAAGCAAGCCAGTTGGGAGGAAATCAAAAGAATATAATATCAAATAATAAGTACATTTATTGCACCAATCTTGTACCTTCTTGTTTCATAAAAAAAAAAAAGAAGATAAATTAATATTAAGCTGGAGAAAAGATTTGGTAGAGATCAAGAATCAATTAGTGAGTATTGTAAATTACTTAATGCATCCTTTTTGGGGCATCTTATTTCATGATAATCAAGAGAGGAAATAAATATTGTTAAGTGTGCAAATCCTATTTTAGAAAAATAAGAGAAGAATCTTGTGAGTTAAATATAAAGAGAACTATTTCATTTATTGCCAATTAATTCTAAGTTGGATGCAAGTTTTGTGTTGAAACTCACATGTTTAATTTTCACATAGTATTAAAGCCTACATGAGAAACCTAAGATCCATGTGATAGTTTAGACTTATACATGAGGAGGGGCTTATGTCCATAACCAAAGATCCACATTTAAAAGACTTGAAGTTCAAAGTGAGGCTAGGATACATTTCAAGGATTCATATGGATCCAACACTTAGTGATTTATCTTTGCTTTATTAATGTGTTTATGTATATATTTGATTGAATGTGTTAGGCATTATAGTAGGTCAACCCTTCTAAATGTACATTTTTTAATCATGTATTAATGTTAGGTCGTGGCAAAAGTTGTTCAAGCATGCCACTTGCTTTGCTCAAAACAAGAAAAAACGATTTCTGGCGACCTCACTTCTTCCAAGCATTGGAACTTGTTTAAAAGTTGATGGAAGAACACCATTTGATTGAAAGATTACACCAATAATACTTTGACAAGATGATTGTAGCAAAAATGGAGGGTGCATGAAGGATTAAAAATAATTGCCCTAGAAGAACTTCAAGGACTTCCCACACCTAGGGCTACAATGAGATTAGTTTGTTAAGTAAAATAAGCAAAAATAAAAAAGAGGGAGAAGGAGTTCATGGCAGAAATAAAGGATGATCTAAAATTAAGGTAATGAAATAACATTAAACTAAAAAGTGTAGTAAAAATCTTAGAACTTATCTAGAATTAAAAGCTAAAAGTACTAGTAGAAATGTAAATTGAAACTAGCAAAAACATAAATAGCTAATTACTCACAGAAATGAAATGAAACTAAGATCTTTATTTGAAAACTTAAGAAAAATTAATTATTACTAAAGGTTGAAATATAAACTTGCTAATAATGTAAAAACTACATCTAGGCAACTAGTCAGAAATGTAAGTTACTGACAGAAATATAAAGTTTACTTGTAGAGGAGAACAACTATATTAAATTTAATTACTGGAGCTAACTTAACCTAAAACAACAAAATACAAAAGAACTTGCTGAGGGAGTTGAACCATTTCTACACTAACCCAAAAAAGTTGTAGAGTCATTGTGCAAGCTATCTATGAATTAAATGAGTGTTGAACTAAGACATATTAAAGTGTTGATGTTGTTGAAATGGGTAGGCCTATTGAATTTTTCTTGAAATCTTGTATTTATAAGTCCCAATAACTAAAGCTATTGTCGGAAATCTAATTTGATCATGATTATCTCTAACTTCCTTATTATCATGCTTGACTAAAAGAAATCTCAATAATTTTGAATCCTTTTTTTGCAAAATAGATTTTTTCCACGTTTCATTTAGTTTCCAAAACATAATTCTAGTTGCTAGAAATCCCTAAAATTAGGCTTGTTGAATCTGTTTCTAATTTTTCTGAATTAAATTGACTTATTCAACACCACATTCAAGGCTTCCTTGATTTTGTGGAATTGTCAATCTTTTCCCTTTCATTTCTACCATGAGTCAAAAATTCTTTGCACTAGAATTTCTCTTTACTGTGGATTGCATCACACCAAATCATGGCCATTGATCATCTTTTGATTTTCTAACTTTGTATAGAAAAATTTGGTGGCCATTGGATCTCTATTGAATACATGTGGCATCATCAAGAAAATTATCAAATGTGATATAAACAATTACATATTGCAACCCTCTTTTCTAATTCAATATTCAAAATATAAGTGAGAAAAAAATGATAAGAAATTGAAACCCAAGTTCATGATTCTTCTTCAATCACTAAGTTTTAATGTTTGAAATTTGATGTGTATATTTGAGCATTAACATTTTTGTTGCATCTTTGCAAATCAAACTACATTAGTATTAGCCTTGAGGTCATCTATTCTAGAAACCATCACCTCTTTTGCTACCTTCCCCAATCCCCCTCCCATGGGAATATCAATTTTGTTAAAAGCCTCTACTACGATGCTTTAACATGGAGCAATTTTATATTTTATTGCATCAATGCTTTGAGAGTTGAACTTTGTTGTCACCAAAAAGGGTTTGGAAATATTGATTAAAACCACTCAATTAACAAGTGAATTGTAAAACTAGAACCTATTCCCTTTTAATGGGAGAATCTATTACAAATTCCTAAGATATTTGTTGGTGGTGATAATATATATAATTGAAATATGTAAGATGTTCTTTGAAAATAATTTTTTGCACTACAGGGTGGAGAGGAATAAAAGAGCCAACAAGAGGAGGAATGGTGAGATTCCCATCACATGAGTGGTATTCCATCTTCTAATTTTGATTGTATTTTTATATCATTTTTTATGTTCTTGAAGTTTTTTTATTTAATATTCTTGTTCTCACAACCTGATTCCATGTATGTGAGATTACAAATTTTTTTTTAAAAAAAGAAAAATTAGGTTTGGCCATTTATTGAAAGGTTGCTTTAACAAGTGGAGAGAGAATAAGAAATCAAAGAGGGGAAGCTAAAAATATTATAAACATTTAAAAATCTTTTCACATTAATTCACATGTTCATTTCTGAATGGCAATTTGCATAGGAACATGATGCTCACAAGATAAGGTATAAACCACACTGAACTCTTATATCTGCATTAGCATAGATGCCTTCATTGCCTTTATTGCCAGAACAATCTAGCAAGAATAAAGAGGAAAAATGATATCTATCACTAGACATGTAATACCCCAAAATTTCAAGAACAAATAAGTGTGAGTTAGGGACTTAATGGTGAGAAAACATTATTAATGGACCTAACCGTCAGTTTTCCAAACTTTAAAGGGGTTAAAAAAGGTGTTTGGATAAGGCCGGCTGACTCATTCCTTTTTATCTTTTTCTTCTTTCCTTCTTTCTGTCCAGCCATTTTCGCGTCTGCTCTGTTTTCTTTCCCTTCTACAGCCGAACACCACCAGCCTTCACCAACACCTACTCCTCCCGAAAAATTGGTAAGAGAACTTGATGATTTTTGTTCTCCTCTTGCCCAAGAACAAGTCAAGAACTTAGAACTTCTCTCTCTTGCAGAAAAGCCGCCGGATCTACTCTGCTTCTCCCTTCCCTACTGCCGGCTGTTGCTGGGTATAAGCTCCGGTTTTTCCTAGTAAAACCAGCCCAGAAACTCCTCTTTTCAGCCTTGATGTATGTTGGGTTCACCCTAATCTTTGTTCCTTTCAATTACTAGTGGTTCCCGAATTTCTCCCCAATTTTCCCGCCAGCTCTTCCCCTCAATATGCAGCTCCAACTTGCTAGTTGAGGATTTTTGGTAAGTTAGCTTCTCCAATTTCCAAAAATTGGTGGATTAGGTGCTGATTTGTGAGTTTAAGTGGTTGTATGAAATGGGCTTGGGTTGTCTGAAAATTTTGTTGAAATAGGGATGAATTTTGGCCATTTGAAAATGGGTTTTGGTTGATGATTTGTGTAGGAAATTAGTGGGTTTGGTTGTTGTGTGATGTTCGAGAGAAAAAGGGGAGAATCCCGTGAATTGGCCATTTTCTGTCAAGGCCGGTTCTCCCAAATTCTTGTCCATGAGTTTGAAAATGGTATATGTGTAATTGTATAATTATATATATATACATAGATATTAATTCGAAAATATTGTGATTAGGTCCTTGATTGCTCCGTGATCCTAGCACTAGGATTAGGCCTTCTGACCTGTGTAATTAAGGTAAGTAAATTATGGTAAAGCCTGTAAATTTTTAAAGCATATTTTAATTGTTTTCTGAGATGGTGGCGAGGTTTAAATGGATTTATTTGCATTTGAGCATGATTAAAAAGGGAATTTGAACTTTTATTATTTTCCTTCTTTTCTAGAATTGAGCATGCCCACATGAGATTCTTCGGTTTATTTTTGAAAGTGAGAACGATCGTGAATCGTGGTTTTTGTAAATCTTGCTTGGTTTTGTCTCCGATATGGTCGTGTTAATCGTCACCCCGCTAGTAGGGGAGGTTACAAACGCTAGCACATGTCGACATGTTCATGATAGAACCGGTTCGCTCGTGGCCCTACTAGTGGGGATTATACACTAGTACTCGTGTGCTTGCCAGTGGGAGGTTTATAACACTGGCCATGACTAATAGAGGAGACCACTACGTGATTTTATTTTGCATTAATGATTTGTTATTGAAACGCTCTGTTCTTGAAACACTCTGTTCATGTTTCAACCGATTATTTGGCATGCTTTAAACTTTGATGTCAGGTCCCCATGTTTACTTACTGATATATTTCTATCTCACGGTTTCCTTGTCCACCATTTCAGGTAGTGAGACCCGACGCGTGGGAAGCCCGGGGTAATGACGAGCTAGACGGCTAGGCACTTTTGGACTTAGGTTTTTGTAGCTA
This sequence comes from Rubroshorea leprosula, assembly GCA_020521535.1. Classification (NCBI taxonomy): domain Eukaryota; kingdom Viridiplantae; phylum Streptophyta; class Magnoliopsida; order Malvales; family Dipterocarpaceae; genus Rubroshorea; species Rubroshorea leprosula. Next base: position 2,964,233 of record BPVZ01000017.1, read on the forward strand.
AGCCGCTAGTCACCCATGCTTGACATAGAAAATTTTGTGTACAGAATTTAGTGTTAGTCATGATTGTATATATGAAGTGATAAATTTTGTACATTCGACTGGTAACTATTTGGTAAATTAAAAGGCTTAAATCTGAATTGCTAAGTAAGAACTCAGTAGGTCTCGAGCCTTGTGCATTTGTGGGCCCCGCTCACGAGTGCACGGCGTCTGCCACGACCCCGGATTTGGGTTCTGGGGCGTGACAACACACACAAGAGAAATGACATTTCCAATCAAGACAGCCTATGAAAGATATAATCCACACCTCTTGATGATCATTACTCATATTTTGTCTACATTTTAGTATTTCATTTCAAAAGCATCCTTCAACCAAGGTTTGACTCCCCTTGTTTACGTAACTTATCGATGTACCTTAGGTGGCTTATTGATGTTTCCTTTTGCCTATTTCTTAGAAAGGTAGGTTATATTGGTGGAAACATTCATCAAATGATATTAAATTGTTATTCAATGAAGTTTTGTTTAATATATATCTTTCTTTTTTTTTTTTTGTGTGCAGAGGAATAAGGCCAAAGTTGACATTGTATTGTTTTTGGAGATAGTTTTGCTTTCTTTTATGGGATATAATCATTTATTCTATACATACATATAATTCAAATGAGATGTAAGGGTTTTAATTTAAGCACTGACAATTCTATTTTCCATTGATTTAATGTATAATAGTGTAGGCTTAACTACAAACATGTACTTTGCAAGCTTAAAATATACTTCCCCCACCTTTGTCACATCAATGCTCAACACCATTGCTTCCTTGAATTTTGTAATTGCAGTCATACTTAGGTAAGAGGAATTAAGACTGCATAAGATGTTATGGACTATTAATTAGATTTCCTGAATCAAGAAAATATTTTTTTTGTACTTGGAATAGGATGGAGGTTGTTGATGCTAGGAACTCTCGTGGGATAGCTAAAATTCTTGGGACCTTGTTGTGCTTGGGAGGGGTCACCATCTTGACCTTATACAAAGGACCTACGATGCGAAGCATGAAACATGCTCTTGTTAACACTAGTAGAGCTTTTGTTCATGAGAATTGGACTAAAGGGTCTATTCTTACAATTGCTACTAGCATTTCATGGGCTTTATTTTACATTATACAGGTAATAAAAAAAATCTAAGAAAATGAGAAAATGTTTAGTTTGTTTATTGATCATCATGCTTCCTCTCATAAGCTACTACTTTGAAAAAATATCCTGCACAACTCTGACTAACAACATGGATGAATTGCATCGGGGGAGTGCAATAAGCTATATTCACAGTATTATTGCAGCACACATCAGCAACATGGTCAATTAGGGTATTCAATCTTGACTTTTGGTGTGTTGTGTACTCGGTAAGTAGTTTCTTCATTAGATGTATCATGTATATGTTTGTTCTTGAATTGCATCATAACCAATTGATGAGAATGAAATTGAATGGTAGGGAATTGCATGTTCTGCTATAGCATTATTCTTCATAGTATAGTGCCTGAAACAAAAAGGTCTAGTCTTTGTCTCCATGTTTAATCCACTTGGGACACTAATGGTTGTAGTTTCAACCTACTTTATAGTCGGTGAAAAACTATATGCAGGCAGGTAATGTTGTAACTCATTTTAAACTTTGACAATTTATAGTAGACATGTAAATTTTGTTTACCATATTAATATAGTGTAACATGGTGTTTTGATAAATGAACCTTCAGCATCCTTGGTGGGGCCATTGCTATAATTGGTTTGTACTTGTTGTTGTGGGGAAAGGAAAAAGATCAAGTTTTCATTGAGACACGAGAGCAACCCCTTCCACCTAGTAATGAGCCAAAGATAACCAAAATGGACTCTGTGACTTTGGGAGAAAGGGATGTACCATAGAGGGCTTGAGATTGTAAAGCTTGATTGACATGCATAATTTGAAAGCTCTCATCCTATCTACCATGTATTTATAAGTGATGCTCAAGAGCTTAAGGGCTTAAGGTTGAGAGTTGTTAAGTTGGACCAACTACTTGAAAATTACTCCCTTTTACTAGATTCTCCATATCCAAAAAGAAAATGTTCTAGGTAAAGTTTAATATTTTGCTTTAACAATATATTTTCCAATAAAGTTTGCCATTGCTTCTTAATGCTTGCCTTTGTAAATTGGCAAAAATGACATAAGGACCCAAACTTACACAAAATTCACAATTTTGGACCCAAACTTCAATTGCACTTAATTAAGGTCCTGAACTCCATGAAATTCTCAAATAAGGTCCCAATTGGACGGAAAATTAACTTCCCATCAAATCTCCTATACACACTGTTAATGTCCGTCACATTCCACCCAACTGTAACGTCACGAGAAAAAAATTATGTTGACATGTCAATTACTTTTGCCATGTGGATGCCAATTTCTGGTATGCTATGTTTTGCTTATTTTAGTCCAATCACAATTTGCCAAAAAGATGGAAGTCTTGTTCATCATCCTCATCACTGTTTCCGTTGCTCTTCTTCTTAGAGCATCCCTCAACCTCCTTTTTCCGACCAAATCCCCCACTCATTCTCTCCCTTTAGGCCCCTTCACCATCCCCATTGTTGGCCCTTCCTATGGCTCCGCAAACTCACATCCACCTCTGAGATGGAACTGATTCTTTGCAAACTCCACGCAAAGTTCAGCCCAATGGTCACCTTCAAGATCAGTTCTCACCTTACCATCTTTGTCACTGACCACTCTTTTGCCTATAAGGCCTTGGTCCAAAACGGTGCCATTTTCTCCGACCAGCCTAAACCTTTCCCAACCCGTAATATTCTGAGTAGCAATCAGCACAACATCAGTTTTGTCGCTTACAGTCTTACCTGGAGACTTCTGCAACAAAATTTGACTATCGAAATCCTTCACCCTTTGCACATGAAGTCCTACTCCCACGCCCACAAATAGGTATTACAAATTCTTTTGGATTCTTTAGGGTTAGAGTCTAAATCCGAAGCACCAATTTGGGTACTGGTTCAGTTCTGGTATGACATGTCAATTACTGAAAAAAAAAAATTCCAATTGCATTTCAATTGGATGGAGTGTGACAAACATTAACGGTGTTTGTAGAAGATTTGACGGAAGTTAGTTTTTGTCCAATGGGGACCTTATTTGAGAATTTCGTAAAGTTTAAGACCATAATTGAGCGCAATTGAAGTTTGGGTCCAAAATTGTGAATTTTGTGTAAGTTCTGGTCCTTATGTCATATTTTTTCCTTATAAATTTTTAGGTAAGCTTTTTCGTGGTGTTAAAGTGAAAAGCCTACATTGGAAAAATATTAAGAAGGTTACTCTATTTATTACTAATGAGTTTTAAATTAGATATAAGTTTTGTGTTAAAATCCAAATGCTCAATTTTTATATGGTATCTAATTTAAGCCTACACGAGGAGAGGGCATATTAAGCCCATTTGTTAGACGAAAATGCACATGATAGATCAAACTTGCACGTGAGATGGGCTTCTTAAGTTTGCAACCTAAGATCCACATGATAAAATTCGATATTAATACCAAACCTACAAATGATACATGAAAATGATTCGAAGTTAATACCCAACCATATATATATGAAGAGGACATATTAAGTGAAAAAATCCCTCATTAGAAAAATATTAAGAAGACATATTAGTTAAATACAAAAAATGTTGCTCCACCTATTACTAATTAATTTTAGATTGGATACGAGCTTTATTTTGGAGCTCATATGCTTAGTTTTTACACATATATAGCCACAATAATTTGTAATATTAAAAGTATTAACATAATTTTGAAAACATCCTATTTCCCAAAAATATCCTCCTTTTGGTTGCCTCAGGGCATATGTGCTAAATTGTGTCATTTGCTTTGTAACAAGAGTAAGAAAATGATTTTTTTTTTTTTTTAAGGAAAAGGCAAAATCAAGATGTCCTAATATTAAAAATGTTAAGATATCTAATAATAGCCATGTTATACCCCCCACAGTTAATGATTGAGATTGAACGTCCTAATATTTTTAATGCCAAGACACCATGATTTTCCCTTTTCTCTTTTGTTAATGACCCTCTTCTTCTAAGTGGTCAACCTTTGAATTAATAAAAAGGGATACACCCTGGCTAGATGATTGGCAAGAAGGAAGGAATGCTTTCTTGCACAAATGGGTTAAAAATAATGTCCTAGAAAATCATAAGGGACTTCCCACATCAAGGGTTAATCAAGTGCGTTTGTTGGTAAAGAAGAAAGACATAATACCTAAAACATATACTACTAAAAGGAGAATAGAAGTATGACAACTAAAAAATACATTAAAACTAAAGAGTTGTATTAAACAAATCTAAATATTAACTAATTAGTTATGTAGACAATAGAAGCGTACATGAAGAAGACATAAAAGTAAATTAGAGTGTTGAAACATGAAGAAACATGATTGGATCCACATAACTAAAAACAATTGAAAAGCATAAAACAACTACAATAATAAATCTGAAATTTAATATTGACGAATTTACAGACTTAGTTCATGATAGGAACCCAAGAAGGCAAAGGATATAAAAAAAATTACAATTAAAACATGAGAACTGGTCTCAAAACCTAAAAACTAACTAAGTGAACCATAATAAAACAAACAAAAGCTTAGCAAGTAGACAAAGTAAGATCTAATATCAAAGATTTGATGTGGAAAACATGCTATAAATTGCTTGATTTGGGAAATTTCTTGAGAGAGGTAGGCCTAAAAAGCTGATTTCTATCAAGAGACATGGTTTTACCTTATTACTCGAGGTGATTTTGGTGGTAAGTGGTAACCACTCCACTTTCCATAACTGTCCATTAGGGATTGAGTTGTTCCATGTCCGGACAGTAATTCCTCTCAACATCTAACCACTTCCTAATCCAACTCAAATACATCCACGTAGTCTTCTTCCATTAAAACTCTATTACTTTTTCAATTTAAGTAAAGGAAATAGTGTTTATCAGCCTTACCTCCTAAATATTATGAAGAAAATCATCCCAAAACTACGTTATTTCAATAAATTTTTATTAAAAAAGACTAAACTACCATATTTTTAAAGCATGCATTAAGGTGATTTTTGTCTTTTCTCCTCCTAATTTTTTAGAAGTAAAACAGACAAGCACTAACCTCATAAAGGAAATTACAAATTAATCTCATTAAATGATAGGATTAAACCACCTCGTCATGTGGTGCTAGATTACCATAATAACTATTGTCAAAATTACAAAAAAATAAACTCTCGACTAACTATAAAATTTTAAGGGATTAGTGTTTGTCTATTTTACCTTCAAAAAATTAAGAAGAAAAATGCTAAAAATCACCAAAAATGCATGTTTTAAAAATATGATAGTTTAATCTTTTTCAATAAAAATTTATTGAAACGACGTAGTTTTGGGATAATTTTCCTCATAATTTTTAGGAGGTAAGACTGATATGCACTATTTCCAAATCTTAATAATTTAGTATCTTTAGATTAGATGTTGTTTATGGTATAAACACATTCATTAATAATTTTAATATCTTTTAATCTTAATTCTTCTTTTTAAAATTGCTTAGTACTTTTTTTATCCAACATCCAAGCACTCCAAACAAACCCTTACTTTCTTTTTATGGGACGATAGCTAAGTTAACACCCATAAGTATAGGATATGAGAAATAAACTTAAAGCTCTTTTTAATATCACTGTCTTTCTCTTTTTCCCTCTTTTTTTTTTTTTTTTGGTTGTTAAAAATTGAGTAACACTAAATTAAAATAAATAGTTAATAAAATAAATTGGTTTGTGCACCTAATATCTTAATTTGATTTAACAAAACATTCTTTTTCGCTCTCTTCCTCTCTCCTCTATTTCTGTCGAAACCAAACAGACTTTACAAAATAGATTTTGCCACCATCTTGAGTCCACGATCTTTAAAAAATTTAACAATTTTGCATCTAGAAAATCCTAATAAAAATGCTACTAAGGACTTGGTTCAATATGATCTACTGGGCTATGATCCAAAGAAAGAAAATATGATCCACTGGGCCGAAATGTGGACAAACCCGAATTACAGAATTAAGCCCAATAAATCAGAGACTCTAGTCCCGACTACCCATTGGGTTGTTTTGTTTAAGGTTAAACTCCCAGTTAGTCCCTCAACTATTGTACAGATCTCTGAGTTAATCCCTCAACTTAAAAAAATTCTTGAGTTAATTCTTAAAATTTTGTAATTGGGTTCCAGCCATTAAAAAAAAAACAAAAGGCCCCACCACCAACAATAAAATAGGATTTCTGCCCTTTCTTGCCATCTATTTCGAACCCTTCCTGTAGAAATCACAAGCTCCCTTCCTTTATTTTTTTTAACAATTTATAATTATTTACAGGTTAATTAAGAGAAAGGTGAAAAGAGCTCGGTTGGACTCGAACATGCAACTCACATAAGAACATGCAACTCACATAAGTAAACACATAAGAACATGCAACTCACGTAAGTGAACAGCTCTAATTTAAGTCTAATATCATTGGATCGAAGCGAACGGACCTTCGATCCCTTCCTTTATTTATCATTATTTTTTTCTAGGAAATTTATGAACTCTCACTTTTGAATCCTCCTCGCATTGATGATTAAATAAGAGCAAACAATCAATTATCAAGTTATCACCTACAAACATATCTCTTAAAATTAGTGCTTCAAAGCTATTCTTCTCAGGCACCAATAAATAAATTTTAAATTTTATTCGTCCGGAGTTCGGTTCTTCAAACAAGCTCTCCCTTGAGTCTTATAAGAGCTTGGTAGGGCTTATAAGATTTTTTATTATTTTTATTATTTATTATTATTTATAAATGATAAATTTAAATTTTTATTAAAAAAATTTAAAAATTATTTTTAAAAATAAATAAATAATAAGTAAAAAAATTTATTAAAAAGTTAAAATTTTTTAAAATTTATTATTTAAGATTTTTGAAGGATAAAAAAATAAAAATATATAAATTTTAAAAAAACTATTTAAAGTTATGAATAATAAATAAAATAAGAAAGCATAATCTCTTACGAGCTTTACCAGCTCTAAATGTAAAAACAGGCGTTGAGAGCTTCTCTGATATAGGGTTAAACGCAGCAGCAGCACGACTCCAGATTACTCAGGCAAGAATATCGGATTAGTACAAAAAATAAATAAATTTTGATAAACAAATCAAATTCAACCCATATTCACTGAATTGAACACAATCAATTGCACGATAAAACAAATTCTACAACAAAATGGAGCCTGAAGAAGAAGAGTTTCCGTGATAAATTACTTAGAAATTAAGGTTTCTGAAAGTACAACAGAGTTCAAATTTAAAAGTCACCAATTCAATTCATATCATAGAAAAACCACTTGACAAAGAAAGTAAAGAGATTATTAGGGTTTCCGCAACTACAAGAAACCAAACACCAAAATCCCTAATTTCAAAAAAAATAAACACTGCAAGCATCTATATCCCCAAATTCTCACTCTTTTTGTCTTCCTCAACTTTGATGTCAATCGCAAATATCTTTCCTCTGCCTTGACGTCACTTTTATGCTCTATAGTTTCGGCTACAACACCAAATCGGTCAATCCTCGGTTTGATTGGAAACAATTGGCTTATCTCATATCTCTGATTATTGGAGAACAGAGAACCAAGAACGGGGTGAGAGAGAGGATGAAAAGGATATGTAGGAGAAAAATAAAGAGGGAAAGGAGCTTAATAACAGTGAGAAGGAAAGGGAAGGTCGATGGACAATGATCAGGTCTGGGCAAGATGGAATAAGGAGAAGGGAGAGGTGTTTTTGTGGCTAAGTCGAAGGTGAGGACTGATGAAAATGAGAGAGATAAAGAATAGAGGAGAGATGATCAGTAGAGAGGAGTTTGGTCGGCACGAGGGAACAAGGCAAGGGGGAGTTTGGTCGACACAGAGGAACAGAAGAGGGGTTTAGGGGAAGAAGATAAGGGTAAATGGGTAATGCCGTTAATTTAAGTATAAATAAATTAATTATAATGATAATTATGTAATTAAAGCCAACGTGAAGAACCAATTTTATTCATCTCGTTAAGTTTTTAATTAGTGGTGATAGAGTGGTAATTTTTTTATATAATTTTTTATATTATTAAATAAATAAATATATTTAATATTATGAATTTAAAATAAAAAATTAATTATTTTTATGATATATAACATATATATAATAATATAAAAAAACTTTCCTTAAATCATTTTTAAGTGGAATTTCCATGTCCTTAAAGAAAAAGTGAATTTATTCCATCGATTAACATGTTACATCAACGAAAAATTAACGAAAGGACTGGACTAAAGAGCGGATAAAATCTCAAACTTTAGGAATTAAATTAGAGATTTTTTAATTGAGGGACCAACTCAGGGGCTGTAAAATAGTTGAGGGACTAACTTGGGGTATAACCTTTGTTTAACAGCAAAGCAATTCCTCAATACCGTTAGGTACGACTCAGCATTCTTCACAGTCTTATAAAACATATAAAAAAATACTTATGGGCCCCTATTCTGTTTGGGATGATGCGCTTTGCCCCCAAAATTGTGAAAAATATAAATATAACTACCATGTGATCATGGTGGTTTGCTTCGCTAGCCAAAAAAGGAAACAAAATGGAGATGGGTGTTCGATGCTCCTTACACTCGAATTTTGGGATAAGTGACGAGAGATTTACAAAAGAAAATAACTATATCTTATTAGAAGTTTGTTATATATTAGATGTATTTGAAAAGAAGAGATGATTCTTTCTTAAACAAGCTCTTTTCTTTTTCTTTTTTTTTTTAAAAAAAATAAAAGCATGTACGAAACAATTCCGCTCATTTTTTAAGCTTCATTTGATAGTATTTTTTAAAGATTTTCTTATACAATATATATTTTTAAAAATGTAAATTTATGAGTTTTTTAATCTATGTCATTTATCTAAAAATATAAATTTATGAGTTTTTTAATTTACGTCATTTATCTAAAAATATAAATTTATAAGTTTTTTTAACTTGTGCCTTGGTGCATTTAGTGCACATTTTCATTATTAATTTATAGTATGAAAAATTACCAAAGTAAATTTTATTTTTAACATTAATATCACATGAAACATTTTATTTAAGTAGTCGATAAAATTAAAATTAACTTTTATTGTTTTCAATATAAATTAATGATAAAATAGTGTAATAAATGCACTCTTAATAAGTTGTTTATTTTTATTTTTAATTTTGATTTTTTATTGTAAATTTTGATAATTTAAATTTTAACAACAAAAAATAGAAAGCCCATAACACAACAAATTAGTAAACAAGCACTTACTATTTTCTTTTTTGAACAATCCTATCAAAGGACTAAGAAAAAAAGTGAGAGATAACTTTTTTTATATTTATACAACCTTATATGTTATTTAATAATTAATTATTTTACTCTAATGGATCTATAACATTATATACATCAATTTATTTAGTACATATGAAAGTTGTAATTAAAAGTTGTATAAAAAAAGTTGTCCAAATATCTGTACTCTAAAAACTATCCTTCATCAAGGCTGTAAATCACAAGGGGGTTAAATGCAATTTTACGTGATTGTGGTGTCAAAGCACACCCTCCCTAAAACCACAGGAGGTAAAGTGCAGTTATCCCTAATATTTATTTAAAAAGATATTACTACTAATTAATTCTGCTTTAGGGGAAGAGAGAAGCCAATAGCCCTTGACATTCCATTGTTAATGCAACTATAAAAACAAAACTCAAAACAACCCACAAATTCTATGTTTTCGTTCACGCAAAAAGAATCCTTCCTTCTCTTTCCCTCTTCCTTCCCCATCGAATTCTGCCCCTTTGCAAGCTAAAGTTTCGTTCTGTATTCCTTCTAACATCTAATTCGCCTCCATCCATCTTCAAATTTCAGGTCTTTATCTTCCCTTTGTTTGATTTTCGGTTGTTTCAGCGCTGAATTCTTACTGGGTATTCACTAAAGGTTCCGATTTTAGCTGTCTTTCAATTGCATCACGCTTTCTCGTGGCTGTTTGTTGTTGGGTAACAGGTTAAATTCGTGTCTTTGAGTCTATGTGTGATGATCTTTGATAACTTCGTTTTTTTAGTATTTTCTTTAATGTTTAAAGAAATTTATTTTAGGCGGCGGCTTGGTTTCTAGGAGTTAAATTGTATTGTGAATGGCATGAGCATTTAGGTTGACTTCTGATGCACCAAAAGTTTGCTCCTTTTTTATTTTTATTTTTATTTTTTATCGTTTTCTGCTATTTAGTTTCTTGTGGTTGATTATGATCTTGAATATGATCATGGTGGTGTTTGATTAGAGTAAAGCTGTGATTCTTGATTATACTTTTGTTTCTTTTTAGTTTTGTTTCCTCTTTTTATATCAGCTTTGGTGCTAAGTTTTAGCTTGGTTTGGAGTTTCTTGTCAATGCTTTGGAAGCATTGTAAAGATTTATGTATTTCAGGTTTTCCTATCAGGTCCATCGATTGTGTTGGAGATCTGTGAACCCCTACATTGAGTTTATTTGCTTTGCTGCTCTTGTTACTTGTTTCCTGCTGTTTAGTGAAGCGAAAGATTACAGCCTTCTCCAGCTTATGCTTTGTAGGTATTTGAATTCATGGTAATTACTAAACATTTTGGAAGAACTTGGTACTTTGTTTATTTCTTGGACTGCCTTTGCCTTTTGTTCATTTCAGGTTAATCTCTTTTTATGGTGGATTGCATGTTTTCTCTTCTTTTCTATTTTCTTTTGATTTGTCTCTAGTTTATAAGTTCATCCATGCTTAAAGGTTGGTCTGAATTGCTTTTTCTTTGCAGAAATTGGGCATAAACATTTATGCAATTTGGGGGATGGACTGGCTGTTTTGGTCAACTGTCAATATTGGTGAATGATGTTCAGGGGACAAAAGGCTCTTGGCATATTTAAATGGACATGGCGTGGTGAATCTTCCTTGGCGACAGGCTTGCTTAGTGATGTGCCTCCTGAGATTGAATTGTCAGACTATGGAAGGGTACCGAGTCCCGGCAGTGACTGTGAGAGCCCTTCGGGGCTGCTTAATGGTGAGAGCTTAAGGTTGGAACCAATTGCTGATCTAGACCTCTTCTTTGAAAGGCTCTACAGCTACTATTGTGAGAAAGGGCTTTGGTGCATAATTATCAAGTGGATGGTTGAGCTGCTTAGCCTGGGATTTACAATATTTTTCTCCGGATTTTTCTTATTATTTGTTGATTGGAATGGTCTACGTAATGCAAAGTGTGGGATGGATGCAGTTATGGATGCAGTTGAATCTGGAATTAAACCATGTGATCTTGCTAAAGAAGCACTTCATCAACATCCGTTAACTCCTTTAACACTTTCAAAGTCTATTATTGTTGGATATTTGGGGCTACTTTCCATTTATTGGGTATTCTGTTTTTTGAGGTTTTTTGCTCAATTAAAGGAGACACTAGGAATCCGTCACTTTTTCTACAACAGGTAATCTGGATGAGATAACTAGAAAAGTCTCAAACTGTGTGAAAGCCTTCAATTTGCAATTAGATGAACCTTTTATTGTTAATAGAATCTTATGTATGCTTTTTTTGGTATTTGCAGTCTCCATGTAACTGACAATGAAATTCAAACCATGCCATGGGCAACAATTCTTGAAAAGGTTGTTCAACTACAAAGTTCACAACAACTCTGTGTAGTTAAGGATCTTTCTGCTCATGATGTGGTTATGCGATTGATGCGGAAGGAGAATTACTTAATTGGAATGATTAACAAAGGAGTTATTGCTTTTCCAATTTCAAAGTGGGTTCCTGGTGCTGGTCCGACTGTCAAATATGGCCCAAATGGAAGGCAGCATCGCCTAATACTGACAAAGACCCTTGAATGGACCTTAAATTGGTGTATATTACAGAGCATGTTTGATAGGTATGAAGTTTACATGCAAACATCTCATAATAAATAAATTCGTTACTTCTGATTGATATTGATTTCTATAACAGAATAATCTCACTAGTTGCCTAGCATTATAGTCTGCTATTTCAACTTTGAATTTGTAGTTCTCTCTTTAGTTCTATGTTGTTAGGAAGAAATTGTTGTGTACTTTCTATTCTGGGAGCGTTGACAATAGTTCTTAGTTCCTTGATGAATGTTGATTTGTTTATCAACTTTAGAGATGTCTGAGACAATCTGGAAGTGCAGATGAACAAAGACAATTAATTCATACTCCTTTTTTTCTTGGAAAATTAGTCAAAAAATGATAGTGTATCCTTCAGAGCTCTGCATTCTGGATAATGTTGGAATTTATGCCAAAAAGCTTCTCTGTGGTATTTCTGTGTTTAGAAATTGCTACTTACAGTAATGTTTTATTGCTTTGTATCTAGTTTTAATGTTACTGTTGATTCATGCATATAACCAAAAAAAAAAAAAAAAAAAAGAAGTTAAAATTCCTAAGTAAATCTAACTGTTATTTCCATTTCTTGATCTTATATATTTCTTCTTTTCTTTTCCCCCCTGTTTTGGGGGTGGGGGGCTGGTTGGGGAGGAGAGAAGGGAATCTGTCAACAGAATATTGCATACTTTGCAACTAACATGAAGCTAAATTTGGAACACTTTAATGTGGTAATGCTGATTTCAATTGCTGAACTGTTGTTATGAAGTGTCTAGTTGAAAAACATTTCTCAGCTTATTTGTGGATGAGCTCGAAGCTCAGATGCATTTAAGAATGTCAATATACATGTATGCCTTTATCGAATGTGTGATCATCTTCTGATTTGAGTGTATTTTTTTGCAGAAACTTCTGTGTAAAAAGGGATTTCATTTCTAATCCTAGAACTTTGAAGAAGAGACTTATGGTAGTTGGGATTGCAATGCTTCTGCTTTCTCCATTTCTTGTTATATTCATGCTAGTTTATCTCTTCCTAAAGCATGCTGAACAATTTTATAACCATCCAAGCACAGCATCATCTCGAAGATGGTCAAATTTATCAAAATGGATGTTCAGGGAATTCAATGAGGTATAGTTATGAGCCCTTCCTCTCTTTTCCTTAATTATTGGTAAAATATTCATTTCTTCCCTTTACTGCAAGCGTAATGAGGTTTCATTGCTGCCTTTCCTCAAAATTTTAGCTAACTGATTTTGTTAGATATTTGGAACAGTAATCAAATATTTGCAGTTATATTCTTACATTTTCTGAAAAATATACTCACAAAGGGAAAAAGGGAATTTTAGAAAAATTGGCAGAATTTTCTCTTAAATTGAATATTTAAAATGCCTGACTAGCTTTTTCTTTTACTTATAGCTAAGTATGATTTAATACTTGTGACCTTGACTTTGCCTTCCAGGTTGACCATTTATTCAAGCACCGGATCAATAGCAGCGTAGTGTATGCTTCCAATTATCTAAAGCAATTCCCATCACCTATTATTTCTATTATAGCTAAGTTCATCTCTTTTGTGTCTGGTGGCTTTGCTGCTATCCTGATCATCATTGCATTTCTGGAGGAATCTCTGCTAGAGGGCCATGTAATATCTCTCTTCTTTGCTCTAAGAATTTTGGATAATTTGTATATTAGTCATAATTAATCTTATACTTGGTTAATTCATTATTCAAATTCTCCAGATATTTGGTCGCAATCTCTTCTGGTATGCTGCTGTTTTTGGAACCATTACAGCTATTAGCCGGGCTGCCATAACAGATGAGCTTCTCGTCCTTGATCCTGAAGGAGCGATGTCTATGGTCGTTCAGCATACACATTATATGCCAAAGAGATGGCGTGGTAAAGAAAATACTGAGACAGTCAGGACAGAATTTGAAACCATATTTCAGGTAATCTTTTCTGGCTTTCCAGTTTGGATTGTCATTATTCTAGGTTGCATGCTTGATGAATTGTAGGGCCTGTGAAGAGGGATGTCTCAGCTACCTTGCTAGCTAAACAAGAATTATGTTTCTCTGGGAATTATGACTCTTTTTTATGAGCTAGCACCTAAAAATCAAAGTTGATTCATTGGCATAAATGGATATGATTTCCTTTGTTTGCTTTGCTCGTTGCATGATATACTCTTGAACTATTTTTGTGCTCATTGTAGTAAACATGTTAATTTTTGCAATGCAGTATACGGGAACAATGTTACTAGAGGAGATGGCCTCCATTTTCCTCACTCCATTTCTGCTTATATTTGTTGTCCCAGAGGTAATTTATTCTAGTCTTTTGTAAGGTTTTTTTATTCTTTTTTTTTTTGTTATTTTGTTTTAAGGACCATACATGAGAATTTTTTACTCAATTTTTTTCTTATTTTGCAGCGTGTAAATGATATCTTGCAGTTCATCACAGATTTTACGGTGGATATTGAAGGTGTTGGTCATGTTTGCAGGTACTCTGTTCTGTTTCCATCAGCACAAAATATCAGAGAATTAGTTGTTCCTTAAATTCTCAACAAATGGCACATGACCTTTTTACTGTTCTGCCTTTGTCTTTTGGCAGTGTTAGTGCCTTTAATTTCCAAAATCATGGCAACAGCAATTATGGGTCACCATATGGTACCCCTCATGCTCAGAGAAGTTCTCAGGGGAAAATGGAGAAATCATTCTTGAGGTATGTTTATAGCAATATTAAATGAATTGACCCCACATGCATTTCATTCTTGCTATTTTCAAGATTAAGAAAACTGCACCAAGCTAACATTTTTTTTATATATGCTGTGACAAACCTTGTTTTTATTGCCATCTAACTAGAAATGAGATAAAGTTCCTACCTGCATCTACAACATATCATAATTTCTAAGGTTCATTCTGTCATCGACTCTAAAATGCCTCTCAACATTTTCGTTACCAGGTTGACCATTCTTCAAAGATGCCAGTTATTTTCTTTTATGTTGAAATGTCAACCGTTGAAACAGATAGGCTCATGGAGGTTTCCTTCCATGCAGTTTTTTTCTTTTTTTCCTATTATAATTCCCCCTATGCAGTTTAAACCCCTTGTTTTGGTTCTCTTTCTTGATAATTAATGCAGGTTTGTTCTAGGTAGCATAAATAATCTGCTTGCAAAACTTCTCTTTTTCCTTAATTTTCTTTCTAAATAATTTCATTCTTGTTGCAGTTTCCAAAGCACCTATCCTTCATGGGAACCAAATGCTCAGGGGAAGCAATTCCTTTTGAATCTCAGAACTTTTAGGGAGAAAAAATTTCAAGGCCATGGAACTAGACATATCTATTCTTCTCCTAGATTGTGGCACCGTAGCCCGATGAGGGCTTATGGAGATAGAAACAGCATTTTCTCAAGGGACATTCCGCTGAATACCGGTTATCAGATGGGTTCTTTATGGCTAATTGATGCAGATCAAAAGAATCACCCGTATCTTCTTGATTGGTATTACACCTCTCGACTTCACAATGCAACTGATCATACAAGAGACACAACGACAATTCCCCTCGAAGAAACCGAGCAACAACCCAGGGATTATTGGGCACCAGCGCCAACCACCTTGATGCCTAAAGAAGCGAGATCTAAAGAACACTGGGGCAACCATTATGCTGATCGCAACCATTATGCTGATCGGTCACAGTCGCATCTTGAGGCATCTTCTTCAGCTCCTTTCTTCCAGGAGAGCGTACTATGGCATCATGATGCAAGTGATCCAGCTCACCCTACTAAGAGCCATTGGTGGGCAAGAAGAACCAGTCCTCATGGTGCATCACAACCCCAGGCAAGTTTCCTCGAGCCTCCAGATTTCAACTTCTCTCCGCACAATTACTACGATGATAATTTCTCAGAGGGAAGCATGGAAGAACCAGAACAATTCTATGATTGGAGGGATTCTCGGTTGTTGTCCCGGACCACCTATATAGATGCTGATCTTGAAGCTGGGGGGGATGTTAACCTTCATTTTGGTGATATTTATACCAGACGTCCCGAAACTCCCACTGTAAATTTAAAGCCCCCAAGTTTCGATTAATCAATAAGACTAAGAATCTTAGAATGAGTTTCCAAAGGCTGGAATAGAAATTTTTATGTTTTACAAGTGAAACTCTACTTTTTTGTTGCACATAGATTCATTGGAATTAGTTTCTACAAGTTGACAGCCTCCATTGAGGCACCGTAAGCCTTAAATGTAAAAACATACTATTGCAAGCTTAAAGGTGCGCGGTTGTAATTAAGATTGTAATTGTAATTAGAGTTGTATTAAATTATAAAATAAAAATTGTTAGATATGAAATAGTTTAATATTAGAGGTTTTTTTTTTATTAAGTTGTATGATTTAATATAATTCAAAATGTACATTATTTTATTTATTGAATAATATGAAGTATAAGAAGGCGCAAGGTCTTAGAATACAATATTAATATACTTATTTACTTATAGTGTCATTATCGCGTAAGACTTGTAAATTTATAATAATAATAATGTGTTATTGAAGAAATAAATGTATACTAAATATATTAATGAATAAAAAAATCAACTATATAATGACATGTTATAATTATGAATTTACAATTGTAAAATAAATTATTTATCATTTTACATTAAATTATATTTTTATATGGCTTATAAAAGACAACTAATTTTTTTTTCTTTAAATATATCATTTTTTTCATAGTTTTATTTGATAAAAAAAATACTTAGTTTCCCACTCATATATCATATAAGTGTATATAATATAAAGTTACATGCAAATGACTACGGGGGCAAACAAATCGAGATGGAGAGAGATTACTTTCGTACAGAAACGACAGCGTATTTATGATTCTCTGTTGTTGCATTCGCAACTCTATAATGTTGCCAGCGTGACCTAATTAGGGTTTTTCAAGGGTTTAGAGGAATTCGAAACTGCGAAATTCTCATCCTCACCTCACAATTTCAGATTCTCAGCATGAGAAGATCTTCAATTTCACTTCTCTCACGTTTTGCTCGGCACAGATGCGTCTTATCTAGAAGTTACATTTCGGAACCTTCGTCGTCTTCTTCTTCGTCTTCTTCTTCGTCTTCTTCTTCATCACTTCTGTCACCTGGACAGGACCTCAAATCCTGTAGCAAAACACATGGGATGATTCTTAGAACCAACCAATTTCGAACAAACCCATCTCGAAATCTCGATACCCTCGTAGAGAAACCAGCCCAGATGAGCTCTAGGCAGAGAAAAGTTAAACAAAGATCTGATCTTGAAGATGCTTTTGAGTCTGCAAAAACGACTGAAGAAATGCTCAAAGCGTTTAAAGATATGGAGGCTTCATTTGATGAGAAAGAGCTTGGAATGGCTTTATTGAAAGTAGGGCTCCAACTTGATCGCGAAGGTGAGGACCCAGAAAAAGTTATCTCTTTTGCAAATAGAGCTTTGAAAGCACTGGAAAAAGATGATAAACCTTCTTTTCCTGTTGCCATGGCTTTACAATTATTGGGTTCTGTTAATTATAGGTTAAAAAAGTTCGGTGATGGTTTGGGGTATCTTAATAGGGCTAATAGGCTACTGTTTAGGTTGGAGGAAGAGGGTGTTAGTGTTGAGGATATTAGGCCAGTGTTGCATGCTGTGCAGCTTGAATTGTCGAATGTGAAAACAGCTATGGGGAGGAGAGAGGAGGCACTTGAGAACCATAGGAAGTGTTTGGAGATTAAGGAGTTGATGCTTGAGAAAGATAGTAGGGAACTGGGCGTGGCTTACAGGGATCTGGCTGAGGCTTATGTTGCAGTTTTAAATTTTAAGGAGGCCTTGCCATATGGTTTGAAGGCATTGGAGATACATAAGGAATTGGGGCAGAACTCAGTAGAGGTTGCACATGATAGGAGGCTTCTTGGAGTCATTTACACGGGTTTAGAGGAGCATGAGAAGGCACTAGAGCAAAACTTGTTATCACAGAAAGTGTTGAAGAGTTGGGGTCTTAGTTCTGAGTTGCTTCATGCAGAGATTGATGCTGCAAATATGCAGATTGCATTGGGAAATTTTGATGAAGCTATTAATACTTTAAAGGGTGTAGTTAACCAGACAGAGAAAGATAGTCGGAATCGAGCCCTGATTTTTATTTCAATGGGAAAGGCATTATGTAATCAGGAAAAATTTGCAGACTCAAAGAGGTGTTTAGAAATTGCTTGTGGGATACTTGGAAAGAAAGAAATACACTATCCACTCGAAGTTGCTGAGGCATACTCTGAGATATCCATGCAATATGAGAATATGAATGAGTTTGAGACTGCAATTTCCTTGTTAAAGAGATCATTAGCCTTACTAGAGAAGCAACCTCAAGAACAGCACTCAGAGGGCAGCATTTCAGCTAGAATAGGGTGGTTACTTCTTTTGTCTGGTAAGGTGCTACAGGCAATTCCATACTTAGAGAGTGCAGCAGAGATGTTGAAAGAGAGCTTTGGATCCAAGCATTTTGGAGTGGGATATATTTACAATAATTTGGGTGCAGCATATTTGGAACTTGACAGACCGCAGTCTGCTGCACAAGTGTTTGCAGTTGCAAAGGACATCATGGATGTCTCACTTGGTCCCAACCATGCTGATTCAATTGATGCTTGTCAGAACCTTTCTAAAGCATACGGAGCCATGGGAAGGTAAGAGTGCATAGCCTAGTTTCTTGTTTTATTCTATTTATGAGGCTTTATTAGTTCACCATCATTGGAGTTGCATTGCAATTGCAATTTGACGTCTGTTGGACTGTTAGTTTGGTAGAACTTTGTCTTTATCTTTTGTTTGGCATAATAAAATCACTTATCCCATTGATCTCGTTGCACTGTTATCTGAAGCCTTTACTGCAGGGAAGTTGTTATAATATTACATATTTGAATGTTTATCTAGACTTTTTGTACCAGTACTTAACAGTTCTACTTTTACAAAATGCAAATTAGTTTTCTGATTTGTTGTTGACTTTAGAAGAAAGCTTTCTTCTCTTTCATATAACTACATTTAAATTAGTCACATCTAAAGTGCTTTTCTATTAGCACATAAATCAAACTGGCATACTCACATGTGGGTTTTTAAGAGTAAATGAAAAGATGCTATTGGGAAATTAGGTTGAAGAGCTAACTTCTCAGTGGCACTAGGCTCTCTTCACATTTTCTTACTCCACCTCTTTTGCCATCATTTACCAAATTGCCTTTTTTTATTTTTTAATTCTTGTTATTTCTGTGTTACCTAATCAGCTAATTTTTTTTTGGCCAAGACCTATCAGCTAATTTGTTTTGGCCCAAGACCTAACTAACTAATTATTTTTATGGCCAAGACCTCATCAACTATTTTGTTTTTTTTGGTCAAATTACATTTAACAAACATAAATGTAGCAAGCCCAAAAGGGCCAAGCTCTAGGATGTGCCATGAGCCCATGAGTAACATGTTTCATATTTTGGGTGCCTGTTTATCCGTTGACCTTCATCATCATAATTGAAGATGCCATTTCTATAATAGCACCATGTCATGACTGGGCCAGTCATGAAAAATTTTTATTCATTTTTTACTCTACATTGTAAGCAACTAGATTTTAGGGAAGTCAAAATGCAAAATTTCAGATGTCAATAATATATATATATATATATATATCAATAGAAATAATTTATGTTATTTTGCTGTATGCCTCTACTGTTAACATGTTCATACAAGAACTTAGACATGTCAGGAACTTGAGAATTAAGAATTGACGTACAAGTATATGTTTACGGGTCTCATGGAATAAGCGTATGTAATTTTGTCCTGTGTTATATTTAGGATGCTAGGGTGACATATGGTCTGAAATCTGTTTTCTGAGTGTTGCAGCTACACCCTTGCAATTGAATTTCAGCAGCGAGTAATTGATGCATGGGAAAGCCATGGACCAAGTGCAGAAGATCAGTTGAGAGAAGCCAAACGACTTCTTGAAGAATTAAAGAAAAAAGCCTTTGTTGCATCCACAAATGAAGATCCTATGAAGGCCTTGCCGTTGCCCCAGAATATTTCCCCTCCCATAAGTTCAGAAGCCAATTTTGCCATCAATCAGAATTAAGTTCAATTGTACTTCAAAGTTCAAACATCCTTGCAGTTGTTTGTGCTTGGCTTTGTCATTCAAGTGGTAAGTATCACTTTTTGCTTGATAAAATTTTTATTACATTTGTAGTGCTAAAGTTACTTAAACAGATTCTTTCCCCCCACAAAAGTTTTCAGAAAACCACGTTTGGTTGTCTATATGTTTATTAGTAAAATCTTGAAAAGATATTGTACTTGGAGAAGCTTAGTAATGCTTTTTCTTTGTTCTCCCAATATTAAGTCTTCTCATGAATCTCTTTCTATACATCGTCTTTCATCTTAGCTTGAGATCGTCTGAAGAAAAATCTCATCAATGTTCTCTGAAGTTGTTCAACTGAGGATGTTAATCAAAAGTTTACAATCATTCTTCCAAGTGCCAACTCTTGTATTGCCAACTCTTGTATTAATGTCATACTTCTTAGGCACTCTTGCATCAAAGTATGTTGGCGTGACGAATCTGAATGGTGACTCTGAGTGCAGGAATTTAGATTCTGAAGTAATTAGAAAACATGATTCTGATTTTTTGGCAGAAAACAAGGGAAAGACTCAACTCCATGATTAAACTTTAAACATAATCATAACTTGGCCCTGGCCCTTCAGCGGCAGCAAAATAAGTATTTTCAGGAAAAAAGGAGGCTGCTGTTTATCTTTGATAATGCCGATCCCCATAGTTTTCACTTATAGCTACTCATTTCTGGGGTCCCTCTGCCCATTATACAAACCCCATCTTTTCTTTCGTTACTCTTTTCATCTCCTCTCTATGGGAACCCCTGATACCAACATGGAAGCAATCATTGCCATTCATGACAAACTAGTACTCAAGAGAGTATGATCACCAATAATTTTGTTAAGATCCTTAATTTTATTTGTAATTTTATCGATTTATAATTTTTTCCTTAAACAATTAGTTCTGATATTGAAAATATTTATATATAAATTAATTTTAATTTCTTAAATAATAAATATTAATTATTTTGTTAATTGATGCTTTTTTTAACTGTCAAACTAAGATAAAAATTTGATAGTTTTAGTGGTTCTAACAAAATTAATGGCAGCCATAACCAAGTAAAGATTAAACAAGATGGTGTAAGTCTTACCATCAGTCATGTAATCTAATAATAGAATTACCTATAATTTTAAACTATAAGTTTAGGATTCAATTCTTAGTTTTTACATTAAAAAAAGAAAAAGAAAAAGATGGCGCAAGTCTTCTTCCTTTCTTTTGGAAGGGAGTTGTGGGGGTGGGGGCGGTGGGGGATGATGAGTAGAACCCCTCTTCATCGTCCACTTAGACTATGGAGAGTAAACTCTAGGTACAATGACCGAACCTACAATTACTGTCATGAGCTCGTATCGGTAAGGAGCCACTTCCTTACCACTTGAGTTACCCTATCTTCGTAAAAGTAGGATCTGACACTACCATCAGAATACTTTCCCTAACTTTACTGCTTTCTTGTGTGCTTGCTTTAATGTTTTATGCAATGATTCTTCCTTCCATGCTTGGATTTCATAATTAGAAATTGACTTGCCCCATGTCTCTTTTATACTCAAAAACGGCATCAACACAAAGTCACTCTACTCAATTAAGTCTCTTGCAAAAACTTCAGAAACCCCACTTAAACCCAAACCACAGTAATTAAAACAAAATTAACAATACAAAGGTAACACAATCTGTCACCACGGATCAAATTCTACTGGAAGGACTGTATTTTTTGATCCTCGGCCATGTCCGAATTGAAACAACGACCTCCTAGCTCTGTTACTGCATTCTTCTGTTTGATGTCTGTTCTGTTGAATGACAGCCTGAACTGATAAGTAGAGCTGTCTGTCTACGGCCGAATCCAAAGAGAAAGATCTCCTGATAGGTTGGATTGAGAAGTGATCATCTTTCTGTCTTACATCAATGCACTCATCCCCCATGATCGAAAGATGCTGCCTCTTTCTTGATTTTAAGTTCTCGACCCTCTGCTTCGCCTTTTCCGGTGACTTACCTCTAGGCTGCTGCAATGCTTGTCCTGAATTCCCTATTTCTTGCTGCCTGTCTGGGAAAGAAACACCTCTGTCATATCCTCCCAGTTCTATCACCACAAAATCATCATCTCCGCCAATAAGAGTACCGTCAGTGAGTGACTGCGGATCCTGAGGGGAAGAACTCGGGGCAACAATATGATCAACTGGATACCTTGTGGTACCAGAAATGCTTGTTCTGCAAAGAGGGCAATTGGCATTGCTTTGAAGCCAGATATCAATGCAATCCAAGTGGAATGCATGCTTGCAATTAGGAAGAACTCGAAGCATGTCATGTTCCTGGAACTCACTTAGACACACGACACATCCACAAATACTTCCATCCTCTGCTTCTCTCTTGAACTGGAAACTTGGGATTTCTCGGATGACAGAATCATTCAGTCCCCTATTCCACATTGACGGCGAGAGGGCTATGAAAGGATCTTCATCTTCTCTGGCTCGGAGCAGAGATATCCATCTCAACAGATTGAGCTGGCATCTGGTGACGAAGACATAGTAACTAAAGAGCAAGAAGGCAGTGCCCATGATGCTTAAGACAGCGATGGCTAACACGGGGAATGCGGGGTCTGAAGGAGGCACGGGGGATTGATATGTTGTGTTTTCCTGGTCCTTCATGGGTAGGAGAGGTTGGAATCCTAGGTTGTAATAAGAGCGCAAGCGATTTGTTTCCATGAGAAGTATGATCAAGATGAAGAAGATGCAGAGGAAGTGTATTAATTGGAGTACAGAGGTCTAATGAGATCTTTAATAGAATGACTAGACAAAAAGTCAATTACAAACGGGTATCAAGAGATTTGAGTAAGGAAGTTAGAGTACTGTGTATACTTAAAAGGAGGTTTTTTTGGGGAAGGGAGGAGGGGAAAGGGAGAAAGGTAAAAGGAAAGCATAGAATCAGCAACCCAGGGGTGCCCCACTCAAGGCCAAGTGGCTGAATCACCTGCTTCACCATGTGGTTGGCCAATATTACAATCTGATCCATCAAAAAATTATTTATTTATTTTCTTTTGGTTTCTTTCAAACCAAATATATATTAGGGCAGGGGAAGGGATGAGAGTGTAATAGAGGAATTGAAAGCTAGTACCTCCGTTCATGTTAAATTGTTACATTTTATGGGACATGATAAAAGAAAATTTTAACAAAACGTTGGATCAATAATTATTATACCTCAAATTTTCATTTTTTTCCCTTAAAAATGTATTTAAAAAACTCATTAAAAGCATTTAATATGGGTATAATTGAAACAAAATGTTTAATTTCTTTACAAAAATAAAGAGTATGACAAATTAGTGTTGACACTTTTATATAATAAGTGTGACACCTTAAAATTTCAAGGTTAAATCTATTATTAAATAAATTTATATTTAATTTGAAAAAAAATAGAGAGAAAGAGAAGAGAAATAGATCTTTTGATCAATCAAATTGCATTATTTTAAACAAATTTTATTGATTAAGTATTTTTTTGTAAGATAAATCTATAAATCTCTAGATTCAAGTCGTGGGACAAAAAAACCTAAAGAATTTTTCTAATGTAGTTGGTTTAGTTTGGTTGTTTATTAGCTTAGACCGATACCCAAACTAATTAAATTGGTTTTAGAGTTTTGTCATTCAAAAATTCACCCCCCAAAATTTCTCCAAGGTTAGCAGGAAAGGGGACGAGATGATTCTCCTCAACTGATCCCATGCACGTTAACAGAAAAAGGGACAAGACGACTCTCCCCATCCCACGCTGCCCTGTGCCACCCTAAGGCATAATTTGGTTCAAACAAAACAATCAAATAGATTCAGTAGCGTACAGTCAGCCTTAAAATTGTAAATAATTCATGGACAAAGTTAACAACTTGAACATAGGTTTTTGAGACCTCATAAAAGAAAAAACAAAATGATAGACCTATACTATATTAATTAATTTATTTTTCTTTCTTTCTATTGTTTTGATATATGTAAATTCGGAATATTTTTCCTTCTGCTGATTATGATCCATGTCATTATCTTTTATTTTCTAAATCGACGGTTGGTTCAGTTTACTTGTTCCAATCATCCTTGGTTTTTTCATTATGCATTGTTAGCAATTTGTGAATTTTCGGACATCATACCGTCTATTCATCACTAAGGAAAAGTTTTTGTTAATTTTAATATTAGCAAAATGTTGGCCCAAAACAACCTCTTTTATGGCGTGAAGTAAGCGAACTCATATAGAAATAAATAAATAAATAAATCTATATATATATATAAAGAAAACTGTTTTGTAGATTGTTCTCTTAAATTCAATTTTTTTTAAGGACATGTGTAAAAACTTATATTTTAATTAATATTTTTAAAAATTAACTGTTAAATTGAAAGATTTATTCATATAAATTATACATATCAATAAAAAAGTGTTTTATAGATTCTCTTCATAATTTTTTTTTATAGTTGTGTAAAAACTCATTTTTTAATTAATATTTTTAAAAATTAGCAATTTGATTGAAAGTTCTATTCATATAAATCATGTATATTAATTTTTTAAATTGTTCTAATAGACCTAACCATTTTTTTTGATAAAAAAAATTTAATATATAAATATACGTAAATAAATAAAGTTTTCTTTGTTCAAAGGATTATAAGTATTAAATCAATATAAAAATAACATACATGAGCTACATAAATAAAATGTTCAATCTAATGGTTAATTTTTGATAATATTAATTAAAAAGCAGGGTTTTAGATAAATCTTCTAAAAAATTTTGGGCGGACTACCAATCCTGCACTAATCTCATAAAAATATATATATATATATATATGT
Organism: Rubroshorea leprosula; assembly: GCA_020521535.1. NCBI lineage: Eukaryota > Viridiplantae > Streptophyta > Magnoliopsida > Malvales > Dipterocarpaceae > Rubroshorea > Rubroshorea leprosula. Next base: position 2,989,022 of record BPVZ01000017.1, read on the forward strand.
ATAAAAAAGTGTTTTGCAACTTGTGTTTTCAAAATTTTTTGAAGTAATTATTTAAAAACTTATTTTCTAATTAATATTTAAAAAAATCAATTATTGGATTAAAACTTCTATTCTATTTATATATAGATCATGCATATTAATAATTTTTGAAGATTGTTCTATTAGCCTAACAACTTTGTTAATTACATAAAATTTAATACCATTAAATATTAGTAAATCATTACAAGAAAATTTAAGAATATGAACTTTTTAGATTTCTAAATCATGTAGCAAACTTTTATTCTTTTTCTAAAGATTTGAACTTTGAGTTTTTTTTTTTTTTTAATTTAATGATTTATTTGATGGTGATGATGATGCGGCACATGACTATTTTAAAATGTTATTTAACGCATTTATTTTAATTTTAATATTATTTTTAAAAAATAATTACAATACATATTACACTTATTTTTCATTTTTTTTTTGTCTCAAAGAAAATAAGTGTTTGTAATATTTTTATAAAAAATGAGCATAGTATTAACTACCATTAGGCCATTTTACTTATCACACTTTTGTTTGATAAAATTATTGAAAAAATTAAAAATATCCATAGAAACACAATTTAGTATTCACAATCATACTCACACTTCCATGTTGACGTGGAATTTGGAGCATCATAATCTTGCGCATCATAATTGATGTGAGATTCACACTACTACCAATAGTAATAATCAACATGGATTCATACTTGTGAGAGGTAACTTCTCTAATTACTAATTGAAACAACTTAAGTCAAAACCTGCTATTGACCTAACAACCTTACGGGTTATGGGTCATAGTCAATAGACCTTCAAAAACTTAAACTCATGTTATTAATAAGAGTAAATTATAACAATAATATGCCAATCATACATACACTTTCATTTTGATATGTAATTTGAGGTGTCACAAAGCAGTTATTAATAGAAGCAAAGTTGGACCTACGAACGGGTGGATGAGTTGGTAGAGGGCTCTTTCAGCTTAACCAAAAGTCTTGGTTTCAAGCCTTGAGAATGTAGCTTCGTTAAAACTCATGAGAGAAAGTTTTGCCGTCCGTTGGGTTCTACCTAGGTCGAATCCGGATTGATCGGTGGTTTAGTGGGCTTCCGGATACCAGGTGGTCCAAACAAAAAAAAAAAAAAGAAGCAAAGTTGGGAAGGAAGGCTTTAATTCTATGTATAAAATAAAAAATGGCAAGTAAATTAATTATTTACTTGACAAGTTAAATGGATATGAGATAGTATTTTTTTTTCATAGGATAAACACACTTTTTTACGTAGCGGATAATTAAGATAGATATGAAATTTTATTAATTAATTATTTTATCTCTATTTTATTAGAAATAACAAATAGATAATTAAGGTTTAATTTTGAAGTGTTATTTTGTAACTATAATTGTTGTTTTTTTTTAATATCTTAATATATTTAATATTTATTTTAATTAATATTTTATATATTTTTAAAATAGTAAAAAGACATAAAATTCAAAAGCTAAAGTATCAAAAAGTATTGTCAAATAAAGCCTAAATTGATTGGAGGGAGTATATAGGTGAGATATCCTTAGTTATAAAAAGAAAAATGATATAGTTATACTATTAATGATATTGTAAACTTACACTCATAACATGTTAATAATGATTGACTCTTTACATTTAAAGATTTATTTGTAATATTATATGTATTTATTTATTTAATGACACATTATTCTTGTAAGTTTATAACTTTATATGGTATGCTATATAATTTTGAGTTATAAAAATGGCTGATGCATGTGGAAATGGCTAATATAATTAATGGTTTTTTCTTTGGTAATAATTTATGTGCAATAAATAAAAATGGAATTGTAGTTTTTTAAATTTTTGGTCAACTTCTAGAAAATAATTTTAATCCTTTAAACGTTCAGCTGTTGATCATCAGCTTCAAAACATATAATAATCCCCAATTCCCAATCCACTCTCTCCAATTCCATTGAGTTTAATTGAATTAAGATCATGGAGTTTGTTTCAAGCTGGTGCAACAATGGAGTCTTACCTCCAAGTTATGTGCACCCTTCGGAGACCAGACCTGGGAACCTAGTTGTTCCTCCAGGAACGTCCATTCCAGTCATTGATTTCGCAGGTCATGATCGAAACCAAATTATTCAGAAAATCCTGAAAGCTGGTGAAGAATATGGATTCTTCCAGGTTTGATCATTTACCATACATATTTTGATTAATTTCTTACAATTTCTATGAGAATTAGGCGTAGCAGACAAGATACTGATGTTATGGGTCTGAAAACAGGTTATAAATCATGGAGTTTCAGAAACATTAATGGATGACACCATGGATGTTATCAAGGAGTTTCATGCAATGTCTGGCATGGAGAAACAAAGGGAATGTTCCAAGGATCCCAATGGAAGCTGTAAGCTCTACACAAGCAGCCTTGACTACCCGGCCGAGGATTTTCATTATTGGAGGGATGCTTTAATACACCCTTGCAATCCTGCAGAAGAATGCATAAAATTTTGGCCTGAAAAGCCAACCAGATACAGGTGACATTTCAAAAATCATTTAGTTTTCATATTTCATGAAATTAAATATTTTGTTGCAACTTTTTTGTTTTTTTGCAGGGAGGTTATTGGGGCTTATTCTGTTGAAATGAGAAAGTTGAGTTCCAGGATTTTGGAGATAATATGTGAAGGATTAGGGCTTGAAAAAGGGTATTTCAGCAGTGATCTTAGTGAAAACCCAAAAATCATAATTAATCATTACCCGGTATGTCCTGACCCCAGCCTGACCCTGGGATTATCCAAGCACAAGGACCCTACAGTCATCTCCCTGGTCCTCCAAGGGCTCATACCAGGGCTCCAAGTCCTCAAGGATGGCCAATGGATTTCTGTTCAGCCTCATCCTCATGCATTTGTTGTTAACATAGGCTACTTGTTACAGGTTTATATACACTTTTTCCAGGATGAAATTACTGCTGTTTGGTATCTGTTTCCCTTAATTAATAGATGAGAGATTTTTTTCAATTAATACAGATCATCAGCAATGGTAAACTTAATGGCGCGGAGCATCGAGTAGTGACAAATAGAAATGCTGCAAGGACAACTATTACATACTTTGTTTTTCCCACCAACGAAAGCCTGATAAAACCAGCAAAAGTACTTACCAATGAACAGAATCCTCCACTCTACAAGGATTGCAAATTCTCAGACTTCTTCACTGCCTTCTTGTCTAGGGCAGTTGAACCTTGCACTTGATTGAGTCAGAATTCATATTACAATTATGCATTTTCGAAATGTACTTTTCATTTGTTTTGTTGGTCATCTGATTTTTTTAATGCTTATTGTATGGATTTTCAGTTCTTGTATGTAAAAAGAGAAGCTAGTGATGGCATTGAGAGGGTTTTTATTTTTGGCAAAACCATAAGTTAAGCCCCTAAACTAACCCCAGAATCGCTATTAAGCCCCTAGACTTTAATTAATGCATGTAAACCCTTGAACTCTGAGAACAAAGCAATTAAGCCCTTCTTCTTACGCCAACTTAACTGCCGTTTGAGACTCCGTCGCCGGGCTTAACTGCCGTTTGGGACACACCCGCTTGGCTGCTTGGATGGCAAAATATTGCCATGTCATGCTTACATGACAAGGATTTGACATTTGAGCAGGATTTTTGAGTTATTTGATTATTTAATTTTTTGATTTAAATAAAGTTTAAATAAAATAAATTCATATATT
>BPVZ01000017.1:2992860-3003597 GCA_020521535.1 Rubroshorea leprosula
AACTTTAATTTATTTTAAAAATTAAGACTGATATATATTTTTTTATTATATTTATTTAATATCATGTATCATATAATTATAAATTTATCATTTTAAGTAATATTATTTTTTATATTAAACTTTTAAAATTTAAAAGTTATATTAGTGTTGACTAATTTAAAATTAAATCAAATAAAATTATTTTAATAACTATTACTGTATTTATTAAATTTAAATTTAAAATTTTATTTAAATAATATTTTTACCTACATATATAATTTTATTTTATTTAACTTTATTTAAATAAAAAAATTGAATGAGCAAATAACTCAAGAATCCTGCTCAAATGTCAAATCCCTTGTCATATAAGCATATGACGTGACAATCATTTGCCATCCAAGCAGCCAACCGTGTGTGTCCCAAACGGCAGTAAAGCCAGGCGCCGGAGTCCCAAACGGCAGTTAAGTTGGTAAGAAGAAGGGCTTAATTGCTTTGATCCCAGAGTTCAAGGGTTTATATGCATTAATTAAAGTCTAGGAGCTTAATAACGATTCTGGGGGTAGTTCGGGGGCTTAACTTATGGTTTTGCCTTTATTTTTCCTTTGAAAAAAATTCAGACAATCCTTTCCTATAATTAATTAAATCTCATAATTTTAAGTAATAGTAATTATGATTGATTTTTTTAATTAAATGTGATAGTTGAATCAGCTTGCATTCACTCCTTTAAAAATACTATGGTGAGCAATTTGGGTTAAATCGTTGAACTAGTAAATCCACTACACACCTCGTGGCGCTACTGTTATGATGAATTATTCATCCTTAATTTAGATTATAATAAATCATTTTTGGTGCTTCTCTATTAGGTCCTTGCCCTTGTCCTTGTCTCAACCAATTTCAGAGACAAAAACATTTGTAATGACATTGTAGTTGGTTTTGTTCAACCATCAATTGTCAGTCTTAATCATGGATCTCTATAATGCTGGCAAGTGACGTGGTTGCAATTACAGTTCCTTTCTCTGCTTAGTTCGATTTTGCAAGACTTTGTTATAAATTAAATTTTGAAAAGGACTTTATTGTTAATTTATTTTTCTCTTATGGTGTAATTATCAAATTATCATCAATGCAAATTAATTTGAAAGTAACCTTTATAATTTTTTTTTGTACTGAAAAATTGACTAACAATAAGATCTATTGATAATTTTTGTGTAGACTATTATTATTCTTCTTATTATTATTTAGTTTAGTGGTTAAAGTGTTTCTATATCAATTTATACATGTCTTGAAACCATTTTCTCTTTAGTTTAGTTAAAAACAAGCCATCTATATTGAAATAAGTGGCGGAACTACTAAGGGGATGGGTTGGACATAGGCCCTACCCTTCCCCCTAAAAATATTAAAGAAAAAATAAGCTAAAAGAGGGAAGGCCCTACCTTAATAATTAAGACGCTAAGTTTCATCAATTTAATACTTAAAGGAACAAACTTTAATTGCTCGTTTTTAATTCTGACATTTTTTGGCCCATTAGTGGATTTCAATATTCCATGATGTGAAAATTATTTACAAAAAGAAAACTTCATTAGTGTTTTATCTAGTGTAATTAATAATTTTAGAACATTAAAAAAATTAAAATCTTACAATACACTTTCTCTCTCTGTTTCCCTTATGTCCATCTTCATTTTCCTATTCCAGAATACTATTAGTACCAGGCCTTGGAGAATTTGCTGACAAATGCAAAAATATCCAAATTGGTGCACATATAGCAACCACCAAGAAATCAAATTACATTAACACAATTAATCTTAATAAAATGGACATAATTTAGGACTTAAGAAAAAATAGATTTGTATATTAATTGAGAAATAATGCTCTTTAATTTGTTCAAATTCTTAAGCATAAATAAAAAATAATTATAAAATAATAAATTCATCGTACAAATAATTATACCTTAAAAATGAGTTCGTTAACTTTTCTCAAATCTTTCAAAATAGATCATTGTCTAACAAGTAATTGTTGGATAACTCATTAATTTCTTCAACTTATCTATTTTTTGAAGAATTATTAATAATGATAAAAAGATCATAAGCTTGACAACCTTAGACAATTACTTTGGAGACTAGTAAATAAGCGAAAAAAACATACTAATAATTATCATTATTTACTAGTTATTTTTGTTTATTTATTATTGTTAATTGAAAATTTTTTTTTCCAAATAACAGTGAGGTCACTATTGGAAAATTGACAATTTTAGTCTAAGACCTTATCCTGCATAGAATTCTAGTTTCGCCACTGATTGAGATTAAAAAAGGCAAAATACCTAAATCCACTCCTAAAGTATAGTGATAGAGACGGATCCACCTTCGAACAAAAAACAGGGATAAATCCACCCACAAAGTTTTTGACTTGGATAAATCACTCCAAATTTAATGTGTAACATCATCTAACATCAGCAATCCGTTAATTTGTTAACAGATTGCTGACGTCAAATTAACAGATTGCTTATGTCAAATGATGTCACACGTTAAATTTGAGGTGATTTGTCCAAGTCAAAAACTTTGTGAGTGGATTTATTTCCCTTTTTTGTTTGGGGGTAGATCCATCCCTGCCACTATACATTGGGGGTGGATTTGGGTATTTTGCCATTAAAAAATTGTTGAAAACTTATTTTTTCATTGACCTCCTCAAAAAATTGAACTTTAATCAACAAAATAGTACTTTAATTTGTTTTGCCCCTTGTCAGGCATGTCAGGCATGTCAGGCAATGTAGCCCAAGCGACATAGGCTAGTTGTTGTATCGAGCTTGCTAACGACTGGCATTTTTTAAAGGGTTAAAGCCTATTGTTGTCCTTGTACTTCAAAATTTTATTCGTTCTCACCCCTCTACTAAGGACTTGTTCATTGTCATCCCTTTACTCCACCAAAGAGCCAAATGTAGTCCCCATACTCCTCTTTTTTTGGTCATTGTCATCCTTTTCTTAACGTCGTTCATGTTGCCATCATTGTTGACCATTAATTCCTAAACGGCCAATAGTTAAATCATTTGTTAGATTTCTTTTTTTCCACATGGGCTGCCACATATACTGCTACCTATGTTAAAAATGGGGACCACTTTGCCCTAATAACCATGTTTTATTTTAAACTTGGCAACCTTCATTTTTCATCTCTTTTCTCTTCCTCAACATTTTCCTCCATTTGCTTATAGCAAAAACCCTAAGCTCTAAATTCCCTCTCGACATTTTCCCTCATTTTCTCCATTTGCTTGTAGTAGGAACCCTAGCCTAGGCTCGAAATTCTTCTTTCTCTTCTTCATTTGTTCTTTTGATACAGTCCAAAACATGCCCTTTTTCCCTCAGTTCCTCTTCTTCTTCTTCCTTTAGATTCTCCCTTTTAGTTCTATTATTCTTCTCTAATTCCTTCTTCCAATTTCTAATCATATCATCTTTCTTGTTTTTGTTCATCCAATCGTCGAACCTAGGATGTATTCAAGCAATTGCCATCAACCATCCTTCAATTTGGTTCTCCATCTTCATCTCCTCATTATGGCAAGTTTGTGGGTCTCCACAAATGTGGTCTTCAACCAATTACGAGAATTGCTCTAACTCAATTTAACTATGGACACAAGTTTTGGGGATGTCCAAAATTTTCGATAAAGGGCTTTTTTGTTTTTTTGTTTTTTTGTTTTTTTTTTTTTTGGTGTTTTTGTCTTTGCAAATGTGAATCTTTGACCAATTTGGTTAGATATTAATGTAAATCCTTCTTGATCTTGCTTTGCTTAGATATCTTTCCTTTGGTTTGGTTATATCTATTATGGTCTTTAACCAATTTGCTATGCTATACTTTAATGAAGAATCTGGCTTTTTATTATTGTTTATTTTTAGTAAAGTTTTTTTTATTTGTTTTGTTATTGTTTTTATTGTTTTTTATTGTTGTAAAAGGATGATGAGAAGAATGGTGAGGAATTAGGTCATAATTGTGGATCGCAATGTAATGATCCATGTGAATTGAAATTTGATTGTAATTTTTTCATTTGGTTTGATGATAACTTTGATCCTTGACCCAAGTTTTGGAGAGCATATTGCTAGGATAAAGAGTAAACAATGATGAATGAGATTTTGCAATTGAAAAAAAGAGAACTTAGACCTACATAGAGAGATTGATGGTTTGAAGAATTTGAACTCTAAAATGGAAAATAAGCTTAATACGATTGAGATAGTTGTTTCAAGTTATTTGAAGTTGAAAAAGTGTTTAATTTTTTGTATCTAATTGCTTATTTGTCAATTAAATTTGTAAGATAACTGGTCCTAGTCTACTTTAGTAACTGATGATAAGCAAGTGCAATATAGGGCAGTGCAAGATAAGATTGCTTTTGTAATTATATGATTGCTTCTTGTAAATATATGATTGCTTTTGTAATTGATCAACTTTATGAATAAATTGTGACGTCATTTTGGAAGTGTTTTGCTGGCAAAATATGTTATTGTGTTTTAAGCATTTACAAGGCATAACTTAAAAGAAAAACAAGATTGCTCATTACAATTCAGTGAATGCTTGTATAGGGCGATACTTCAAAAAAACAAAAAAGATTTACTCACGATAGTTTAGTAAAATGCCAATACAAGGCATAACTAAATGAAAAAAAAAAAGAAAAAGAAAAACCTACTACACATTAGAAACATTTCCATGCTCATTGTGTCTATATCTGAATCTACATTTATAGTGCATTGCAATCGCTTATATGCCTTAATAATGCTTATCATAAACTAGCGTATATAATATAAATACAAAAAATTATAGCGAGCATTCACAATATAAAATCCCAAAAATTAGCATCTCTAAAAGAAGAATTACAATTCACATCGTGCACAAAACAACTCATCACCCCTCAATTACAAACATCTCCACCATTTCCTTCACTAGTTTCTTACAATAGGAATCCCTAATTACCAATCTCCATTTGATCCAACCTTCTTTGTTTTATAACCCTTAATCTTACACATCTGTCAACCTACAAAATATATTCAATCTACACAAATTAACTATATAAAATAGTAAAGGGATAAACAAAAGAGTTTAAAGAGATGCTATTCAAAATTTCACATCACATGAAGAGCACCCATATCTAACTATTGGTATGTGACACTTTGTCTTTGATTTGGTTAATGTGCTTGGGTAAACACCATATTTTCTTCAATGCTCATTGTGGTAGTCCTTATAACACTTTATAAGTTGGAAGTTGCTAAGCTAAAAATATCAGTATTTAATTGGATTGTTTGTATAGTTGATGTAGGAGCTTCGCTTTTCTATTTAGTTTTAGCTTGTTTTTTCTTTTGATTTGCTATACCCTAAACTCATTTTTGTAAGATAAATGCAAAGGAAAAAAAAGTCTAAAGTCATTAAAACCAGTGAAACAATGAAATAAAATGTAATATTAAAACTTTTTCCCCATTTTTCTTCTACAATTTAGCGCCATTGCCTACAACAACATTCGCATTGATATTGATGTGGATGCAAAGAGTTGTAAATGCAATTGTTGTGGGTAAGATAATTCTACGAACTTTTTTTAAAAATAATAGTTCACCTTTTGTAGGAAACGTTATCCTTAACATATAATATTGACTAAATGAATTTCAATCATCTAACTAATATACTAAAACTTGAAAACAAAGTGCAAATATTCAAGAAAGAAAACAAAGAAATTAACAATTCCAAGAAGTTATACTGTTCATGATGTTGTTTTTATTTATGTACAAACCCCAATAAATGCCTTTTACACTAGTATAGAACGGATACAACTCTTCAAAGGATTATGACACTTTTGTCTTTGGTGTTTATACTGAAAAACATTTTAAATATTTCTATTAATTTGAGACGATTTTTCCATTTGAAATTCAACTTTGAATTCGAAGATATTTTCAAATAAAGTAGTTTCTAAACATATTTCAATCACTCCTTTTCTATCTTTATCTTTTTTTTTTCCTTTCCTCCTTGTTCGAACATTCCTTCATGTTTCATGAATTAAAAATCGTACCCACATGCATCCCCTAAAAGTAATGTATATATATAATTTATTATAAATTATTATATGATGTAAATAATAAATATATTATTAAAAAATACATAATATATATATAACAACCCCCACTTATTTTCTGATAATATAATTAAGTATATTGGTATTGTATAATGCATATCCAAAAGTGGCAAAGGCTTAAACCTTTGGATTGAATATGAATCACTAGGAAATCATATTCACATTATATTTGGGCTTAAGTTCTACCATGGTAAGCACATTTATAAAAAGGCCATGCGTTAATTTTGTTCTAGCAAATACTCTAAGATTAACCAGTATAATTCATAAAAAGTAGCCTTTGACCTTCCTACTTACATAGATAGACTCATCAAGAATGTTCATAACTTCCATTCCACTAGAGTTAACTATGAGTCTAGTAAGAACTTTTAATGTTCAACTTGTTTTGTTGTGAATAAACAATGCACTTATTTAGATAAAGTACTTTAAAAAGAATAATTATTTATTTATTCCTTTATCCCCCTATTCCTCAAAGAATAAAGTACATTGGAAATGTAACACCTCATGCTAACATTTCTTGACTAATTCATGAGTGAATTCCCATTGAACTTTTATTCACTTGATTTTTTATTAAAGATATGTTTTCATATCAACATCGAAGTGATGAAGTTGGTTTCAAACATGATCACTCCACTATTACCAGTAAAAATCCCATAAATGTCCAATTTTTTTTTTTTTTTTAACCTTTGTCCATTTAAAGGTTAAAGTGTCAGCCAACATTTGTTCGATAAGTAAATATTGTACCACTACTCTTCCCTTTTTAAAATACTTCTTACATAATTATATTTCATAGCAATGTGTCTATTATTGTTAGGTAATCTTTCATTTTTAATATTGTGAATTGCAACTTAATTATCACAAAAATAATGTGATGGGTCGTCTTGGTACTTCCACAAAAAGAACACATTTTAGGGATATCCTTAATCATAAATTTTCTTTTGATTCCAATGACATGACAACATACTCATATTCCATAGAAGACAAAGCCATACAATTTTGTCTTTTAAAGGACCAAGAAACATTGGATCCACCAAGGATAAATAACCATCCACTTGTTGGATTTGAAATTTTCTTATTAAATGCCCAATTAACATCACTGTAACAACTCCAAGATAAAAGTAAAGCGACTATAATGCAAACCATAGTGTGAAGTATATTTCACATATTTAATAACTTTATTAATCTCATTACAATGCTCAATACTAGTATTACTAGCATGTCTACTCAAAACTCCAACAACACATGCAATATCAAGTTTAGTATGATTCATGGCATACATTAAACTATCAATAATTCTAGCATACTCCTTTTGATTAATAAGTTCACCTTGATTAGGAATTAATTTAACATGTGGATCAATAGGAGATTTACTAGACTTACAATTAGAATAAGCAACTTTCCTTGATAATTTCTCAACATAATGTGATTGAGTTAAAATATATTTATCATCCCTTTTAATGACTTTAACTCCTAAAATGACATCTATTAGATCTAAATCTTTTATGCCAAATGCTTGAATTAAATAATTTTATCTCATTAATACAATGCATGTCTGAACCAAAAATTAATAAATCATCAACATAAAGTGTAATAAAAATTTTATAATCACTAATAACCTTAGTAAAAATATAACTTTTTACTTTTCTACATTTAAAACCAAATTTCCTAATCTCCTTTTTAAATTCTTATACCATTGCTTAGGTGCATGTTTAAGTTCATAAAGAGACTTGTTAACTTCACATACCTTACCCTTTTGACCTTATACCATGTATCCCTCAAGTTGATGAATATAGATTTTCCCATCAAGTTCTCCATTCAAAATGTAGTATTCATGTTCGATGTACGTCAAGATTATAAATGAATGCAATGGCAAACATAATTCTAATAGAATTAAATTTGGTCACTGGTGAAAATATCTCAAAGTAATCCAACCATTCTTTTTAACTAAAGACTTTGGCTATAGTTTTGCTTTATCTTTATTAATGCTTTCGTCTGTTTTTAATTTCTTTCTTAAGACCCACTTGCAGCCAATGAGTTTAGTATTAAGAGGAAAATCAACTAAAATCCATGTATTATTATCATGAAAGGACTTTATCTCATCATCCATGGCTTTCTTCCATAAAAAAGCATTCAATCAAGCCATGGCTTCACCAAAAGTTCTTGGGTCCTCTTCCAAAGAGTATGTAAACATATCAGGACCAAGATCCTTTCCTATTCTTCTTCTTTTACTTCTTTTCAATTTTGGTTCTTCCATTTTTTTGTTTTTGCTTTCTTGGTTGGAAACAATTTTGTGAAGTTGTTAGAGTAACTCATATGATTAGCATCTAACTTTTGACCATTCAAACAATTAGAATGAGATAAAATAGTTGCACCAAACTATTCCACATGCTTATTGTGTGTCAAAGAATTGAATTCCAATTCATTTAATAAATCTTTTCTAATTCTAAAATGTAAGCATCTTTAATAGTTAAATGCTAAAAATTAATTGCATGAATAATCTCAAAAGCACTATTGATCTTCAAATTAAGAAATCTATATGCTTTATTATGCAAGGAATAACCAATAAAAATTAATTTTATAACCTTACTACCAAGTTTAGGTCTCGTCATGGTTGAATCTAAAACATATATATGCAATGTAACCCATACTTTAAAATAATTAATGTTTGATGTGCTACTATTCAATACTTTATATGGTGTTATATATTTACCTTTATGCAAAATTTTATTGGAAATATAATAAGCAGTGAATAATGTCGCACCCCAAAAACTAAATGACAAATTAGAATGAATTAGCATGGCACTAACCATCTCCGCTAAAGTTCTACTCTTCCCTTTTTCCCTTGCACAAGTCCATTTTGTGGAAGTAAATTAGGAGCTAAAATTTCTCTAACAATACCATATTCTTCACAAATAGATATAAACTTATTAGAATTAAATTAATCACCTTTACTTGATCTAATTCTTTTAATCTTTCTATTCTTTTTTAATTCTTTATTTCTTACATAAAAATCTTAAACTTTTCTAAGGCCACATCTTTGGTTCTAAGGAAATAAACATAAGTGTATTTAGAAAAATCATTAATAAATGTTATAAAATAAGGTTTATCACTTCTAATCAATTTATCTTTATTATCACATAAATTAGTATGAATGAGATCTAATAAACATGTATTTCTAATGACAAATTTAAAAGATGGTTTAGTAATCTTAGATTGTGTGTGACATTCACATGCTATTATGTTAAGAATAAAGTTAGATTTAGGAATATATTCCTAAGAAATCATATGCATTTATGCATTACTATTTATATGATCTAATCTAAAATGCCAACGATGATCAATATAACTAAAAGCAACAATAAAAGTAGAATTAGATGCATCTTTATTTATACTAATAGCATACATATTATTTTTAGCATAGCTCTTCTCAACAAATGATCATTTCTTAGATATGATCACTTTTTGGGAATCAAATACAACTTCAAACCCATGATCATCAAGTTTTTTAACAAAAAGTAAGCTTTTTCTGATACTCAAAATATGATACACATTTTGCAAGGTGAGAAGTTTTCCAAAAGTCAAAGAAAATTCCACTAGCCCTTTACCAACAATAGCACGTGGAAGTATACCCATAAAGATAGATATTTCTCCATTCATTTCTTTATGTCTTAAAAGAACTTTTGAATGGAATCACATGACATGTTGGTCCTAAATCAAACCACCAATCCTCTTCATTGTTTATAACAAGTAGTTAGTGAGCATAGCCACCATATCATTCTCTGTAATGATATTTGTTTCACAAATTTTCTTGTCTTTACAATGGTAGTTATTACATAACAACATGCCCTAATTTTCCACATACAAAGCATGGTCATTTCTTTTTGAAAATTGCAAAGTGCTTGCCATTTTTGCCTTTCATTAAAAAAGACATTGTTGTGTTTTCTTGAACTTGTGATTGGGTTTCTTAGAAAAAAATGCTAGCCCCTCCAAAGCATTCACATTATCATTCTTTTCTTGGCTATCGCTTTTCCTAGTCTCATATCCAATTTGGATATGCTTCATCAATTCATCCAATATCAAAACCTTTTCTTATGTTTAAGGAGTTTTTAATAATCCTTCCATGAAGGTAGTAATTTACCAATAATAGCAAACACTTGAAAGGTCTCAAAAATTGGTTCACCAGCATCAACACATTCCATTACAATATGATTTAATTCATTGACTTGATCAATGATAGGCTTGGAATCACTTATCTTAAAAGTAATGTATTTGTTAATAAGAAAAGACTTGCTGCTAACGTCCTTATTTATATACTTTTGTTTTACCTCATACCATAACTCGAGCAGTGGAGTATTTGTAAAAAGCATCGAACAGAGCATTTGTAAAAAGCATCGAACAAAGCATTTGTCATGGCTTGCAAAATAGTTAAATAACAAACATAATCATCTTCAACTAGTGGCGTTGCTTCTCTATCAATTCTCCATTTCCTACACTGGTGCAATCTTGTGGTTATGGATCATGCAAGACATATGCCACCTTCAAAATAGTAATTTGACAATAAATCTTCCTGCTCCATAGCTTATATTCAGCTCATCAAAGCATTCCAATTCTCAACATCAATATGCAGTTTGATAATTTTGAACTCCATTTGTAAAGACTACTATCATTAAATT